>JANVCJ010080486.1:0-11353 GCA_026413505.1 Epizoanthus ramosus | reverse complement strand
TACCCTTTTATATACCACTTTTAGCCAAAAAGGTGACCCTCTAAAATACCTCGACCTAGAATACGGGACCCTTTTCTATACCTCAAATAATAAAATAAATAAATAAATTTAAACATACCTTTTTTTCCCCAAAACAAAAAATTTCCCGACCATTTCAAAGTACCTCGAGCACGAAATACCCACCCTTTCGTATACCTTCAGCCTGAAAAAGGTACCCCTTTCGGGCGGAGCCTCCCCGCATAGTCAACATATGGGACTATCCCCCCCGGGGATGGAATATATATATATAACATTAAAAACAATTAAAATTATATAATTAAGCAATACAAAAGGAACTACTAAACATGGCAGTGGAACATCGTAGTTATTCTGCGTGAACTCGTTCCCTGAAGGAACATTTTGCACCAACCATAAATGCTTGCATCGGGGACGTGCCCAGTACTGGCCGTCCATGGCCACCAGCGTACAAAACGTGCACTTGGCTCGTCTTGACCCTATTCAGCCTAAGCTCTTTTTTGACGGTCAACTTGTAGTAATGGAGATATTATTGAAATGCACCAAAGGCGAGTTGATATACAAGTACTATTTAAAGTCGGTGTGTGTACACAAACAAAAAATAACGGCCATATGGGCCTGTGGGAAGCCTGACATTTAGAATTTGACCAACAGGTGAAAATTACTGGATTTTCGTTAGAAGTATAGTAATACGAGTCATGTGCGTGAAAGTTCTAAATTGAAATAGTCTGCTAATGCATACATGCTAATAGCGTAAAGGCCATAATAACTAGAACTAATAACTAGAAGTTCAAGATTTTACAGAGCAAGCAGCGGATGGTACCTGTCTGATTTGCTGTTACAACCTCTGACTGGAGTTTCATTTTTTAAAATGGCTATGTGCATGAGAAGTAATCCTAATTGTATCATTGCTACAGATATCGCCACAATTTAAAATACAACCTAAAAATTGATGAAATACGCGATGTAGAACATAAGAGAGTCGGTTTCGTTTGCGATTCACAAGATAACCAGAAGAGCGGAGTTCTTGTGGTGAACAAGCCTACTCCACATCAAACCTTCAGTAAGCGTTCACCGCCCAATCTCCTCCCGCCTTGGCCCGCGCGTTGCTCGAATGTCGGTTAACGTTAACAAGTGGTTAAGCAAAACTTGAAATTTGATTTATTTATCTAGGAATATGTAATCCGGGTCCTATAAAGTATTATTGAAATATTCCTCAGAACATACAATTACATAAACCCGCCATGAAAGCTCAAATCAATCAATAAGGAAGTAAACCCAATCGTGAGTTCAGTAAAATCTTAACCGACTTTCGAGCAAACAGGTTCTGGTAGCAAATATTACATTTGTTCACTTGAAAGAGAGATTAACAAGAATACGAAGCGTTTTCTCAAGAAAATGTTTTTAAAAGAAAATATAGGACATCGTCTGTGTTACCAGTCCGTTGGAGTATCTTAAAAAATCGCTTTATTACTCACCGTTATTTGTACCGATCACCAACTTTCTCTGTGGACCAAGAAATATTTTCGGCAGGTTAAATATCCTAGTCCACAAACATGGTGCATAAACTGTGGCTTTTAAGAATTAAAATTCTTCTTAGCTACCACACTTCTTAGCGACGTTCTTTACTTTAAAGTTCGTTAGCAATGTGCGAAGCAAAACCAAACGGCCACTGACATCGCTCTGCATGACAGTAGGTCAACTTTGACCTTAGTTTCGGTGAAAAATTTCCTCAGTACTAGTCAAAAACTCCTCTTTCAAAGGCTATGAAGACTTGAGATACTTCCGTCAATACGGCCCCAGGTAATCAAACCAGGTGACAAAAATCTGAAAAACGTTTTCTCTCGTTCCACTTCACTGAGGGGTCAAAATGTGATTGCTCTGCTCTTTGACCTCCAAGTGAACTGGGGCGAGAGAACATTTGCATTGATAAAGCAGCGTATTACATCCTACGCCACCCTCGATACAATTCTAAGTTTTCTTCGATTTGTTCAACTTGTGTCTTTGGAAAGGATAAAGATACTGCACCCGTCCCTCCGAACGATCACTGAACGCAGTGCTGCAATCACTAACATGGCACGAAAGAATAACCTTTTACGGTTGTTATTTTGTCATACAATGAGTGTTGTACACAATGAACCTTTGCAAGATACTTTTTCCCACTTAGTTTAAATTTATTATCACTTTTCCACTTTCTTTTGACCAAATTATATATTTTTTATTATTATATAGTGGGACTTCACACTCGATCCGTTTCTGGACTACTGATAGAGTCGTAGCACTCAACCTTTAATTTCTCTCTTGTACTGTAAATATGAGTCAGTTGTTTATTGTTGAGCTAAAACTAAAATCCCATCGACAAAAACAATTGAAGTGGCAGGAATGCTATATTTCTTGGATGAAATGCAACATCCAGAAACCTCAAATGGGAATTGGAGTATGAATCTTGTGAAGTTGTGTCTTTTACATGTTTCGGGCTTTTGTTGTTAAAGTCTTAGTTACTGATGTTTGAATTTCATTGATGGCTGGCCATGAAAATCAACAAATGTTTGCCCATAAATCTGAAAGTAAGTTGAATCCAATGTTGCCCAAAATATATGGAATACATTGTAAATTTAGCATGTTTGTTCTATTCACTCTCTTTAGTTACATGGTGATATGAGGAAAAGATACTTATTTATAACATGGAAAAAGTACAAACTTAGAGAAAACAACTAAACGAAATCGCTAAAGCTTCAATTTCTACTAAAATTTTGAAAAAAGAAGTGTTTATTGTTTAATTCAATTATCACTGCATTGTTATAGTTAAGTGAAGATATATTTGAATATGCGAAACCTTGAACGTAACAATTGCTCATGACACGAAGGCACAAAATAAACTTCAATAGACAACACTAGGCTTTAACCTTGACTTTCAGCAATTATTTCTTAACACAGTTCTGCAACCATAAAGAACTCCAAATAATTGTAATTTGTCATAACCCTAATCAGGCAAATTTACATCTGGCTCGAGTTTGCATACCAATTACTTTCAATCCTTCAGTTATTTTGACTTGGACTATATATAGCTGGCTATATAGCTAGGATATAGCTGTATAATCTAGGTATCATTAGATATTTAGCTATATAGCTAATTATACCTATCAATATAGTTATATAAAATTGTGAAACTTCTCTAGTTTGCTAGAGTGCTCTATAGCGTCAGTGTTGCTAGAGCTAAATAAATTAAATATAGTTAAAATCGCGAGTCACAAACTCCTACTCGAGTTTCTGGGCTTTTCTGAACTTCTTCTTTTCAGAACTTCCTGACGACGGGCAAAAAGCCTAGAAACTCGATTAGGAGTTTGTGACTCGCGATTTTAACTACATTAATTTATCAATATAGTTATATAGCTAGACTATATAGCTATATAGCTAGCTATAAACTTAACGTTAAATTTGTTTGAAAACTACATCCAATATTTTTATTATTCGCCTCTGACCAATGAGCCCATTGAGCACTCTATAAAATCTTAAGAAGATCTACGACTGTTTTCGTTGCTCTGGAATGGTGAGTTTTTTTTGCCTGGCTGCATACCATATATAGGCATACATCGAAACCGGCTGAGAATTGAATAAAATGTCACGAAATGTGACTAGCGCTGATTCCATAAATCAACACTAGCTATCTAGCTAGCGATATAGCCAAACTATGTTGCTAATATAGCTATAATTAACTATATAGCTAGCTATACCCTTGCACTACATGGTACCCTAACAAACTGTATTATACTATGCAGTACTGATACTCCTATATCGCTAAATACTAGTGCTGATCCTATGTAAAAGATTTGTTGAAACACTGTTTTCTAGATTAGTTTGGACGGACAGGAGCGAGTCTCCTTTTGTCTAAAGTGGCAAACGTTCGATGTTTACACCATCCTGTTGCATGTCTTATGTTGTGCGAAGCTGGTAATCTGTAAATGAATAAGGAAGTGGCATTAGAACAACGATGATATCATATTCATCGCCACACGACTTGAATAATGCTGCGTTAACTTGGAACTTTGAAATGCCTCAATAATTTGAAATACCAACCATCATTCCACTTTAAAAAATAATTGATATTGTACATCGATGAACTGTACGTAATCATGTTACTTGTGATCAATGTTAACTGGAAACTGAAGTAAAAAAGCTTGACAAGGAAAAGCTGCTCCCCGTTTTATGGATAGTACTTAAATGTTTAGGGGTTACGACGTCATTTGCAAAATAGGGTAGATATAACGCACACTCTGATTGGCTAACAGAGTGTTTATATCGGACGACAAAACCACTCTTTTATCTTCGTCTTGTTTCTATTATATAACAGCAATATAAAATGGCCGCTTGTGTCTATAAACTGTGATATAAACACTCCGAAAGTTGTATAGCACTTAAGAAGCAACAGACACACTTGGCTTCGGCTCGTGTTCCTCTTAAACTCCTCTCGCGCTCCACAATCTGCGGTGTGTTTATATCACAGTTTATAGACACTCACACCGTTTTATTTGCTTAATGAGATTGCTCCCCACAGTATTTTTCGAAGTCAGTAGGGTTGATGACATCCATATTATTATATTTTTATATTATTATTATTATTATTATTATTATTATTATATCACTGTAATGTCAGAAACAGATACAACTGAAAATATATACAACGTGATCTGGTGACATCATATTTTCTTGATCTTTATAAATATTTCAGTTAAAACTGCACATAATATTTTGTGCGCTAATCAACAAGTGTGACTTGGAAGAACGTTTTGCTTACTGTTCGAGGAAGAAAGCTGCTGACAAGCAACTCCAGAGGTTTGTCAACTGAATGAGAGTCAGTGGATGGCCAGAGATTTTCAATCGAATGTTTTGCAGCTCATTGACAGTGACTGCGGTCAAAGCAACTGCTCAATAGAGTTTAATAGGTCAAGTCAAGTTTCTATTAAAAACCCTCTAGAGGCAGATAGTTCTCTCTATAGCAAGAGAACTGACTCAAAGCAAATAGTTAAGGAAGGAAACCAGAGAAATGGTATGTAGTATGTAGTAACAACCTTTATATGTGCTGAGCAGCGGAGTTTGAATTTATAATTTTCAGATAATGTGCACGTTCTTAACTGAAGCACTAGGCAAGCACTGCCCTTTGTTCAGAACGCATTCCGACTTTTGTATACCGTATTTGCAGGGCTAATGGCGTGTTACACGCGTTGAAAAAAATTAAAAGAAAATAAAAATAACAGGAGAATCGTTTCAGGTATCTCCATAGTTTAATTTGTAAATTTTCTGGAATATTTTTAATCTAGTTAAACCATTAGTTCCTACTAGTATGTTTTGGGTGAGCAAATTATACGGTCTGCTTATGAATAAAAATTCTAACTTGACGTGGTTCATGCTTGGAATCCTTCAATAATCTTGACGGGTATAGTGCTAAATGTTCCTTAAAAATTGACTGGAAATTCGCAGCAAATGCCACATAGACCCGATGTAAGTCAGTATCATCAGCTATGGGTGAGGATTTTGGAGAAAGAAATGTCTAGCCAAGACCGTGCACATAAAATCCTGAAAGTCTCTTTGAAAAGTTAGGTCTTGATATTTGAGAAAATTGGTGTCACGATCACGATCAAAGCATTTGAAAACAAAACTTTGATCTTATTTGTCTGCTGTGGTGCGAAATTACAAAAATCAAAGTTTGTCCTCAGCAGATATTTCTTTCTAATTCTCAGTATGAACAGTTTTGACTCGCAGTCAATGCACCAGTAGTCGCTAATCCTTCAAAATCAATGGAATTTAAAAACAGCACCTGTATCCCAAAGCTGGCACGGTCAGAAGTTACTTTTTAATCCTATAGAACAGCTGTAATTGGGCTTTGAAGATCCAGGTACATATGATAATTTGCATTCATAAAATGCGCCGAGATTAGCGATACTAACCTCCATTCTGTGTGATGTAGCGAACCCAAGGAAGGGCCTGGTATCCACTTTTCTCAATAATTTTCAGATACCGTACCTGAAAAGCAATGAGTACAAGTATTATTACATATTGTTGACTGCAAAACTCGTGTTGTTCTTCGCTTTGTAACAGACTTTGACCAAAACGTTTGAACAAAATTAGTTACAGTTGTTTAAAAGAGAAAACTGTGCTAGTCTCATACTATATTTCCTTGACGTGGCTCAATATGGCTTTCAATATTTCCATGCGTCCACCAGTACACAGTATTCAAATAGCACAATTCTTACAAACTTATCCATTATCATAGAACAGGATGCACATGAAAACAACAGTATTTTTAGTATCTGTAATTTCGAGCCAATGGCTATTAATTGCAATAGCGAGTTGGGCATTGTTAGACTGGTTGCAGAGCACATGAGGCAAATCGACTTGTCTCACTTGCAGGAAATCGCAAAGAGTGACATCATTTTGGCACAAAGGAGTTCGTATGCCAAACTTCTTAAACTTTCTAAAAAACGTCTGATTTATGTTCAACAACTACAAATATTTGAAATATTTCCTTTACATCCTTGCCTCTCGATCCCTGTACAGGCACCCACCGCAACAATATCTCCTCCGATTGGACATCGTACAATAGGAAATGACACGTCACTACAGGAGGAAAAATCCTCTTGTACATTTGGCGCGCTACAGTATCAAAAAGTCCTTCACAATCGGGGTTACAAGACCAGACCAGATAAATAATGCGAAGAACTTTGAGAAAGTCTATATTTCGGTGTAAATTTCCCATTACTATTATTTTATCTTGTCAGTTCCTTATAACCTTGTAAATATTGTGTTACTCCATAGCCACAAACTGTACAGAAATTCTTTTTACTGTTAAAACTGCTTGCCTAAGCGCAGTGCAAATAAATAATTACCATGTGAAGTCTATTATTCTTCGAACATTTTTCAACATGTCATACCACAAAACCTTAAATATCTTGGGATGTTTTACAGGCAAATTTTCTTGTTAATTTTTTAATCATGTCCGATGCCCTGCAATGTTGGTGACAAGTTTCTGCTTGAGGAAAGCATTATCATTACTATGACGTTATTAATATTATCTAATTATTAGTTATGTATACTATGTAGCGAGTAAAAGATGTATACTAGGAGCAGTTATCGTAGTATTAGACACAACATAAAGCCACAAACCTGGATCCCAGATACAGTAAAATAAGGAATTTCGAACTTGACTTTTATGGGTGGGCGGCCTTGATCAACCTCTGGGGAACAAAAACAACATATTAAATGTATTAATATCAAATTAGAATGGCCAAGTGAGTATAGAGGTTGGAACAAACCATATATCATATGCGCAACATACCAACTGCAAAAAAATATTTTAAATTAAATTTATATAAATAAAACAAGAGAATGTCCACAGGCTGAAGTCATGCCTCTAGTTACCAAAAAGGCTATATCGCTCGAACATACCAATGGACCAAATAACAATAGATATTAAATATCCCAAACAAAAGCCCTAATTAATTCCAACAACCGGATCCCAACTGAATTGCAAAACACCAAATGGGGCAAGATCTTTTAAAAAAACTTGACACGGATCAAGAAATAAATAAAATACTTCATAGTTAAACTTCTACAACTATAAAGAAAGAATTTCATAAACAAAAAGGTTGACGGGTAAGGCAACATGTTCACCCAGCCAAAACCATGTCCGTCAATTTTATATTCATAAGGACCCACTTTTTGCATCAAACACAATCACGTCAGCGTATGGTACCAGTCCGTTCCCATTGTGACGACTTACTTCCATTTAGTGGGGATCAAAAAACAGTGTAAGTATAGAATATGGAAGATAGCATCTTTTTATTAGACTCGATTATAAAAAATGTTTTAGCTCCCAGAGGACAGTTGCCCTTACCCCACACCCAATGGGTCTCTCGAAAAGCCATTTGTTTTGAGCTGTTCTCTAAATACCCACATCTTAGACTCGTTTTATGTAATGATGTTCTTTAATTAATACTAGTAGAAAGGAATGCATTATAAATTTGTAAAATCAAAATGCAAAGGAAAAGAAAGGGAACAAAAGGAAACAAAAATGGAAAACTGAAAAGGAATTCACTCGGCGCCAGTGGCAGGCCTCGTACAAGAGTGTACGAGGAAATGCAGCTATTGCTGTAAGATACAGGAAGTGGTCAAACAACAGAAACCTTATTACCCAAAGGTGAAACTTGTGAACACGGTAAGGGCAGAAGGTGAATTTGTCACAATCGTCACCAAACTACGATCGTGAATCAAGTCTGAAAGGCAGTGGCTCTGTCTTTCCGTGCGACATTTGTCATGGTTTCTATTCATATTCTGAGATCGACATATACATTTGCAGGGATCCAAAAAATACTAATGATAGGAGGGACCGAGCCCAATTTATGAGTCGTTGACCTACGGCATGACCTAATTACACAGTACAGACAAGTTGGACAGTTATTGCTATTGTTATGTGTGACACTTTACATACCAGAATCAACGCTTGGCAATCCAAAATGGGCCCTCATCAAAAATTCTTTTCCACCCTGTGAGCAGGAAAAACGGTATTTTTATCAAGATTCGTCATGCTATTGTTTTGCTGCATCATGCATTCCTCTAGTTCTGTTAGTTGTCAGTTATGTTCGCTGGCTACTAAGCTAGTTGAGCACTCATTCACAATTTCAAATTGCAAAGAAAAAGAAATACTTACTGGAAAGGATTTGACGCTCCACATGACATGGTTCTCTTCTGGCACATACTTTACATTTCCAACAGTAGTCTGAAGTGATGATATTTTGAGGAAAATAAATAATTTTGGAACAGCAATGGCTCCTTCATCTTACCCACAATCACGATTTATTGTACGTAAAATATGGAGACAAACGGCTGTTTGTTAAGGTTACCATGCAGGTTGAGCTGTGTTGTCAGTTGTGGGCCTGTATCTTTGTTGTTTGGCACTGGATCTCCATAAACCTATATATCAAGCTGGCTTTGATAAGCGAGCACAAGAGTAGTATTTCCAAACCATTTGCCTTCCTTCAGGACGCCCCAAGTTTCTCGATTTTCAGTTTAGGGCATCTATTTTCACACATTATCCGCCAGGAATTTTTTAATTGTCGCTCCGTTTTTGTGTTATGGTAATAATTATCTACATTATCAGCTCTAAAAAACTAACAATGCTGCCAATCAAAAATGCCCGACAAACTTTCGGAGTATAAACGGTGCCAAAACTGATAATTTGACAACAGATGTCCTAACTGAAATTCGAGAAACTTGGGACGTCCTGAAGGAAGGCAAATGGTTTGGAAATGCTGCTCCCGTGTTCACTTATCAAAACTTCACAGGGCAATAATTGAAAACACCGCACATCCTACCTATGGCAACCTTAAGAATTTTTAATTTTTCTTTTTTTAATTAAAGTTTATAGTCACTCATTAATTGGTATTTTCTACTTCAATGTTGGGTTTTCATTACAGTAAGAAGCAACAGCGTCGGATGTGAATAAGAGCGTATCTAAGACAGGGTCTATTACTTTATACCTGGTACCAAAGACAAGCCTGCTTAGTAAAAGAATACCATGCTATGAGTATTTGTTAACTGCACAGAAACTGATACGAAATTATGTCCCTAGTCACTATTTTGAAATAAGTCTATCCTAAATAAGATATACCAACCATGCCTGAAATGACATTTTCCGCAACTCTTAAGTAAGTCAGTTATCGCTGTGCCATCATTGATTGCACTTTACATCATTGCACTTTACATATATAATGTTAGCACTAAGAACTAAGAACTAGTACTAACATAAATTTACTTGATATAAAACTAAGTTACAAGTACCCTGCACAGGAAAGGGTACAGGTGGGACTGGGGGATCACGGCAGGGAACTGTAGTATTATTGCAGGCACTGAAACATAATGATTTTCTTGTCCGGCATTGTGCAGTATTGAATAGGAAACAACAGAATGAAGAATTCACATGTAATTTGTGAGACTTGCTCAATCTTGTTACTCGAGTCTAGTTTGTTGAGATAAGCTGCAATGAAAGGTAACAAAGAGATAGCAGAGTTTACGAATATCTAAATACAATATTCTGTTTGTAAACGTAGTTACTTGATTTTCTATAAATTATGCTTGCAGTGAGAGCATGTAGAACTTTATACTTCAATTAGTATAAATATTTATCAAACTTATTTCCAGATGTTGTACATTCTGTTTCTGCTTCCGGATATTTTATTCATTCAACCTCTCAACTAAAACTGAGTCATTGATACAATTCAAATTTGTAACCAATCACAGCACATGACAGATCTACCTGTACCAGGGCAAGCAAGGTTGAACCAAAATAGAAACATGTTTTGGAATAGTTTTTACCAAGTTTTAAAACACAAGAGAAAAATATAGGCAGGAGAATTTATTATACTGTTTAAAAAAGAGTATTATCGAAGCCAGAGATCTGGCACTTTAATAATGTAAATATGTTGTGGTCGTATCATGAATAACTCTTCCTTCGACAGAAGATTCAACAGCTGTCTGCATATTCTTTAAGTGTGCTGGTGAGTGAAATTTCAAAAGCAAAAACAATGAAAGACTGTAGTAATTTGGAACTTTTTCTGCAAAGCCAGTATGACAATGATAGTGAAATGTGGTGCAAATGAGTTGAGCACAATGACACAGGAGTATTTATGTAGACATGTAGTTCACATTGTTTCTGTTAAAGTACTAAATGCTCCCTGCCAAACTAGCAGACATTATATCAGGTGTACGTCCCACCCCAAATGAAAAGCCTGTAAGATATTATAACACAAGTACTATTAATTGGCTTACTTGTGATACAATCCACAATTCATATACATTAATTTTTGAAATAACATAATTCCTGGTGTTCTACATAATTATAAACTAGTCTCAACTTTAGAAAGGAGCTTGCCTTAAATCGAGGTGAATCAGCATCTTGTGGTACTGGTATCTGAATCTCAACATTGTTTGCTGTAGACCTTCTCTTGAACTGACTCTTGGCCTGTTATGCAGTAAGTTGTACTATCAGTAACCATGCTTACAATCACACTCATTTAAACATAATACCAAAGGATCTCAAGACATAATCCTTGCTACATACACAAACCTGTATTTTTCCATGTCAGCCTAAATTGGTTCTTATTTCTTTTAGGTATACTTTTAATTTAAGGTGGACATGGCCTCTTGCTTTTAACATAATTACAATTATATTAATTAATAAATAATGCACAACTGATGAGTGCATTCTTGCACGGGCTTTGGGACGACTTGGCTACGAGTTAGCGTATTATTATAATATAAAGAGCACTCAATGACACAATAAAAT
>JANVCJ010080475.1:0-11355 GCA_026413505.1 Epizoanthus ramosus | reverse complement strand
TTGAGTTTGTAAAATGTAAACAAACTGCGACGACGTAATAGTGAAATAGGGCAATTATTATTATTATTATTATTATTATTATTATTATGTGTTTGTGGTTCTAAAAGGAGCGGAATTTGTGTGGGAGGGAGTAGAGGGGAGATGAAGGGAGGGTTACGGAGAGACAATAAACATTTAGCCTATTTCCTTCTTCACATTTTTCGTTCAGTTCTTAGGGTGTAGCAAACACGTTATTGTATAATAAATTAATCTGTTTTCGTGTTATTAGGGTCTCGCCTTAGCAGACCAGCTTCTACAAGGAACTACCGAAACTGCAGAAAATACTTCAGGTGAGCCGGTAGTAAAAGAAATTTCAGTTTTTATTATTGTTTCATTAATTGGCGTTGGTATATCACAAGCGTTTTCTTTCTGTTTCTATCCATTGACAGCAATTGACACCAAGAAAGTATTTCAGTGTTATAAAGCTTTACAGTGCGACTGCAGAAACCGGGCCACTTGCGAGAAAGCAGCCAATCATAACACGACTTTTAAACAATATAATTGGAGTTTGCGGTTTTGATTCCAAACAAACCGTAGGAATCGCTCATTCTCATTGGATAGTTTCACGGTTTGTTTGTTTCAGTCGACCAAATCAAAGTGACCACGGTTTATGTAGTCACACTGTAACACAATGTGTGACAACTTACACTTCATGTCAGTGTAGCAACAATCTGCTGTCTTGATCTCCATAACAGACATTCAGTCTCAAGAGGTAAGCAGTACCAGCACAGAAGATCAAGTTGTCACTACGGAGCCGGAACAGGAAGTGGGTAAGTTGGCAGAACAATCTATGGATCGCCCCTTATCGGGGGGTTTGGCATGTGCTGATAGCTGTGTCAGGTGAAACATGCCCCCTTATTTCTCAACACTGCAAACCGCCTATACGCAATGGCTTCTTATGTCTACATTTTTAACAATTCATAGTTGAGACGCTGCAAGGCACGTATGATGAATTGTCCAAGTGGATCGACATGTCGGATTCAAAGGTAAGACCGCGCCAAATGATGCATATGCAGCCGAGTTGAGTTTTAGAGACGATTTCGCTTGACTGTCCAAAGATTGATGCAAATGCAATGACATTGACAATACGATGATAGGAAAAGCTAGCGATTGGCTAAATCTGTTGTTGAACAATTACGAAAGCCCAGGCAACCAATCAGACGGTCGTGTGATCGACGTAAACCAATCAGAGACGAAACTCATTGCACTGTCATGTCATTGTCATTGTCCTTTGCATTACACGATGGCGTGTACGTGAGAGGAAAAAGGCCGCCAGTACTCAACACGTGTCAAAATTCTCGCAAATGTTATTGGTCAAAAGCTGCTTTGACAACGCAATTACAATGCAGTGACAATGAGCGTTAGACGGTCAAGCGAAATCGTCTCTATCTGCAACCCACCACAAGGCTTATGTAGTGATGATAAAGATAATTATGATAATCCCGCCCGGTGTTCAGAAGGTCGCAGGTTCGATTCCCGTCAGGGGCTCAGATTTTCGTAAATCTGAGATTTATTCTCTAGTGGAAAACGAAACTAATCCTAATGCTAGATTATGATAATGAAGGTGATGCTAATGATAGTGACGATGATGATTATGACTGTGATGATGACGGTGACAGTGACGGTGACGGAGATGGTGATGGTGATGATGATGGTAAATAATAATAATAATTATAATTATAATGATAATAACAATAACAGTAATAATAATAATAATAATAATAAAAACTGACGATGGTAGTGGTGCTGTTGCGGCGGATAATGATGACGGTGATGGTGATGGTGACGGTGACGGTGACGGTGACGGTGACGGTGACGGCGATGACGATGACTTTGACGGTGAGGATGACGATGATCGTTAGCGATGATCGCAGGGGATGAACGTCCTCGGACTTTTTGTGGATAATTTCAATAGCCATGAAATAGCCCCGTTTAGAACCAGCTTACTACAGTATCATGTCCACACGTACCTCACTCTGCAACACATGTGGTATTCCTTGGTCTGTTCGTGTCGCTTGTGCTTGCTTGAACCAAGCCCAATGGCTATAATTTCGGCATTGTGATTTCGTAGGTATTGCCGCTGTATGTAAGGCGTGCAGCCGCAGTCAAGTTGTATGGTCTAGCGCTGAAGGTGACTTTAAACAAGAATCTTGAAGGAACTCCAATCAAAGTGAATGACGAGAAACATATTGAGGTAAGATTTTTGTATTTCACTTTGAGGAAAGACCTTGTTTCTAGTGTAATCTAATCTAATCTAATATAATCTAATCTAGTCTAGTCTAGTCTAGTCTAGTCTAATCTAATCTAATCTAATCTAGTCTAATCTAATCTAATCTAATCTAATCTAATCTAATCTAATCTAATCTAATCTAATCTAATCTATAATCTAACCCCATCCTACCTCACCTCATCTCATCTCATCTAATCTGATCTAATCTAATTGGATCATCAATGTGTGACATCAATTTGGTGCTCTAAATTCTAAAAACCTTTTATTGCTTAAATAAATTAATGCCACCAGTTATCAGTGGAGTAAATATGAAAATGAAGGTCAGTTATATACCAGCGTTAACTAATTTGAATGTTCCCTTTCAGCTGCACATGCTTGGGGAAGGCGGCGGCAGAGGAGCAACCCTAGAAATGTGCCTTGCAAAGCTGCTCTTCTCAACAAGTATGTCACTTCCACTCTCAACAATTATATTCATTCACACAACACTAAGGCTATGAAGGGTATTCCTATGCCAAGAGTAAACTTAAGGTGCAGTTATGTAATACATATGGACAACATTTTCTTTCAACTTGTTGCAACAATATAGTGTTACAGGTCGTATTGTTACGCATGTTACCACCCATTGAACAACTTAATGTCAAACAACAAATTTATAATTTGTTGCAAGTTGCTGAAATTTGATGCACAAAGTAGAAGTCAAATCTACTTTGCAACAAATGTGTACAACTTGCAACAAAGACATTTGTTGCAACAACAGTACCAACCTGCAACACTACATTGTTGTGTGAGATGTTGAAGGAAAACGTTGCTCGTATTACTGCACCTTTACATGTAGCTGAAGCTCTTAAATCACTCCCGCACAGATATGTTCCTTATACCCATTGAATGAATCCAACAACACTGCGTCTCCATATGCAAAGCATGGGAGTCGACTCTGATTCACAGACGGATGACATTGGAACCACTAGGTCTAAGCTGACATGATGAACTGTAATTATAGTTATAGTTATCTCTTGCGAGGCGTGAAGTCCTTTTCAAAGTCAGTGTATGAGCACCTGAAGACTTGTCACTCTCATCAATTATCATTAAGTCATTAAGCCATTCTCGAACAATCATTATATATATGAACTTAATATACTATTTTATTGTCACATTAGAAGTTATCTATACTATTATTTTATTAGTATCTTTTTTATTATAATCATACATAGATTGACATTAGCAGTATTATTGTAATTGTAGATAGATAGACATCATCAGTTGAAGAGCCATAATAAACCATTATTACATGTATTGTTATTATTATTAGTAGTAGTAGTAGTACTAATAAAAAGTATAAAATTTGATTTATATTTGATAAAAAGAGGAGACAAAAAACTATGAGTTGTTTTCTTGGAATAAGTTTTATATTTCAGAAGCCTGAAGGAAATAGTTATATTTGTACAACGCCAAATAGCTTCATACCTTTTTGCAGAAATAGATTTAATATGATGGAACAAAATTGGTGAGAATCCATAACTTGTGCAAATTATTTTCAGTTTAGCATTTTGTGATATCACAATGAATGATGTAGACCGTTAGACTGTGATGACATAATAATAATAATAATAATAATGCTTTATTTATATAGCGCTATTTCCATGTGCTCAATAGCGCATCATCAGCCCTATCACTCATTTCTCTCTTCAGTAAAAAGCATTTTATGAAATTATAACCCTTTTGCATTAAAGCACATTGTACTGATGCACTAAAACAGAATCTGACTTCCTTAGCAACAAGTTTTTCTTTTACTTCAGTAGTGTACCATGTTCATTTGACATTTTAATAACTTACTGGGTATTAGCCTGTGTGCAACCAACTTATTAATAAAACAGTGATACTAAACAACTCTCGATATTTTTTGTTCACTAAACAGAAAATACTCAACTAGTAGGGATGAGTGCCACTCTGAGCAATATCAGCGACCTGAAGCAGTTCTTGAGAGCAGAAGTTTTCTCCAGTGATTTTAGACCAGTAAGTTTTTACCTACGGATTCTGATATACCATAGTCCTCTGATATTACTGATCCCCTTCAGAATATTGAGTGCAATAGTATTTGTGATGACAAGTACACTCGCCACTGGCTTGGCTTGACAACACTTGTATCACTTGCCTTGGCAATGTGCTAAATCAAGGGATACAAATGTTTTGGGTTTTAAAATCTTTAATTCTGCAAATGTATATGACTAAGTTACTAAAAACCAGAAACACGAGATATGTACAATTACATTTATAGCACTCAAGGAAAATCAATTTTGTTCTTGTAATACCAAGTATTGATCACCACTGAAACTAACTTATCAATCGAGTGGATTATGGTTTGTTTTACAGGTGTCTACTTATGTTATTAAGTATGTTTATTATTACTACAACAGGTTGAACTTAATGAGTATTTCAAGATGAACACCAGTGTTTACGAGGTGACAGCTGGAAAGTTTGGAAATCATGAAGAGCCAGCTCATAGGGTTGTGAGACATGTTCAACATGACAAGGTCAGTTATATCATAAGATAAGTTCAGCTGTTTGATAATTATAATACAAGCACTGAAACAACCCAGTGTAACTAACTCTGACAGACACTGAGCCAACTTGATACACCGAAACTAACCCTGACAGTCACATCACCAACACCTATACACCCCGACTAACCCTGACAGACTGTGGAAATGTACCACATCTGAGTGTAGCACAATTGATCAAACATACGTCATTTGAACAAACGTAAAACATCCGTCCAAAAACGATTCCCATCTGAAAGATATGTACATGTACATGTTAAAAAGAAATTGCACCTCTCAAAAATGTACAACATTGGGAAAAACTGTAATGAATCTGAAGGAAGTGTGTATTATGTCAGAATTCTGTGCATTACGTACTGAAGAAACATAAAGCATCATTAAATATTATAGGCTCTAAGTTAAATTGAAGTCTACACTTAAGCCTTATTTACATGATTACAGTACACCTACCTCTTATCAAGTGCTATTACAACTACACAAAGACGACCTTTACCTGCCTACGTACCTAGTAGCAAAACGGTGATTGTATATCTATTGTTTATAGACAAATAGCTTAAAATAGTATCCACTCTTGATACACCGTTTGAAAATATAGGATAAAACACTTATCCTCTTGGTGATAATTTATCATATGTTGCATTTGTAATTGTAGAGAAAGGACAGAATGCTTATGATGCGTGATCCAGACCATCTTGTACCGTTGGTTCTGGAAGTAATACCAACACATTCTTGCCTGGTGTTTTGTCCAACAAAGAAGAACTGCCAGAGCCTTGCAGACATGCTGGTTGGTTTCATGCCAAGGTTAGTGGTATATCTGTCAGAATTTCCAGTATATAGACACATTGTCTCAACCAGGAAGTCCCAGGTTCAATCGCAGGTGTTACCAAGGGTAGTATTTGTGCAACCTTTTTTGCCACACTGTCTGTCAATAGAAACATTAAGCTATTTGCCTAGTCTCTCAATCTTCTGTCAGGCCATAACAAGAATTGTCGCATTTGTTAATTAAGAGTAGGCCAATGCTGGTAATGTGATCTGTTGTAACCTCCTCTCCTACAAAGGGCCTGTTGTAATCAGGTAAACCAGATGTAACATTATGCCCCTTTCCTTCTAGAAAATGGCAAAATAAATAAATAAGGATGTTTTTCCTTTTCAGGGAAGTAAAAGAAGTGAAAGTTGCAGAACGGCGCGAGTTGCTTCGTGCACTGGTGAACCAAGCAAATGGGTTGTGCCCCACCTTAAAGCGTATCATTCCATATGGAATGGCTTACCATCACAGTGGTCTGACCATGGATGAGAGAAAGCTGATTGAAGAAGCATACAAAGATGGCGTGTTGTGTCTGCTGACCTGTACTTCAACTCTGGCTGCTGGGGTCAACTTGCCGGCCAAGAGGTGAGCTCTGAGCTTCTGTTTGTATGTATAAAGTTCAGTTGAAGTTCAATTACAAATCTGTGAACTTTTTCAAGCGTGTCCGAAATGCTCATTAAACTCACTAGAAGTCAGACTAGCCAACTTCTATAAACTCCATGATGGCTTAGTTGACTTGGGGGCACAACAACTCAGAATGCAATGACAACAAAGAGCTTCGAGGCACACGGACTCGCTTGCATATAAGGTACCACATTCCCGTACAAATTATCACATGTACTCCTTTTTACCAAGAACAATACAGAACTGGAACCAATTACTGGACGTCATCATAAGAGCCCCTACTATCGACCAATTTAAGAATAAACTTTGGGCACATATTCACAGTGACTAAATTGAACTCCCGTGCCTTTTAAGATACTTTTTGACTATTACTGTCCGTTTAATTTCTGTATTTAATTTAATAAGTAGTAAATTTTGTTCTGTTCACTAGCACGTCATGTATAGATGTAATATTTTTAAAATTGCACCAGCACTTTGAACTATCCACATGAATAGTCTGTAGAGACAGAGAGTGGAATAGACGGAAGAAGAAGAGGGCACATTATTTTTCTAACAGGAAACACTGTCTTTGCAAAGTCTTCACAAGACTTAATTGAATGGACACAATTTAAATTATCACAAAGTACAGGGTAGTGAACCTTTAGAAAGACTTGTGAAGCACATTGAGATTTTATTTTTTAATATGCAACGTTTCTATTTATTATAACTATATTAACCATAAAAGGTTAGTTACATACTGATAGTTACAAGCTTCCCAGTCTGAAAATGTTTTGTTGTGCTACACCTTCCCCAAAGCATACTCTGCTTGCATTTTCTTTTCTCACTCAACAATATAGATTTCTTTATTGTCTGTGAATTACTTGTTGTAAATCCACAAGAAAGAAATTGTGAACTTGTGTACAGCAATTTAAAACAATGTTAACATGTTACGTCTGCAAACTTATAGTTGCTTAATTGGTAGTAGAACTGCTCAACACCAAGCACCAAAGGGATTATGGAAACTCTATATTTTGTATAGTGTAACATCCTTTGCCTTGCAACTCAAGCAAACGAAGCCTGGCAGAGTACTGATGTATTTTTGTGATAGCTGGATTAAAAATATATCTTGACAATTAACGAAACGGTAAACCCAGGATTTGTTACTGGCATTTATACTGGCATTTGTGAAGTGACTAGTGGTAATTATCTAGCCATACACAAATAAAAGAATCACCAGCATCTTTTCTCATCTCTCAGGGTTATTCTACGAGCTCCTTATGTGGCAGATAGCATAATCAGCCGTAGTCAGTATAAGCAGATGATTGGTCGTGCTGGTCGGGCTGGTATTGACACATCAGGAGAAAGCATATTGGTACTCAAGGAAGCAGACAAAACAAAGGTAGCCCAGACAACAACAATAATAATAATAATAATAATAATAATAATAATAATAAATGTCTTTATTCATCAGATAAAAATACACATCTAATGTTACAATAATATGTTCAAATATGTAGTGGTTGCAACTTTCTGTAAGTCCAAAATGATAAATCTTGGTCAAATTGTATCAGAATACTCACATTTTGGACCCGCAGCAGACTAGAATTAACAAAAAAAATTGTGAAATTATGTATAGGTAAAATGTTATTTAAAAGGTTAGTTCTGTGGAGGAGACAGATTGACTATCATTACACATACTGGCATTGCTGTGTGTAGTGGTGATCAGGAGAAATAGGATCAACTTTCTTTTTACTTGTAAGATTTGTATCCTGGTACCTAACACCACCCACAATGCGTGCTGTGAATGGCCTCTTTGTTCGAAGTATAAAATCTTCACCAAATAGTTATTTTCATTTTGTTCTACAAATTTATTGTATTTGAGGTTTAAATTGTTGGGTTCACGTGTTTCCTTTCATTCCACTCAAGAAACTGATAAATTTGGCTGTGATTGTGAAAAAAAGCATGCTTAGTTTATTATTTCATAGTAAGCTGTATTTCACAAGTGGTATTGGCATAATTACTTTGGATTTAAAAGGGCTCTTGAGTAAAAGAAATGACTGGTTGCTAATTATTAGAGCTCCATTGGACACTCTATTTTTATTCTACGAAAATATATTAACAAAAACAGTTTTTGGAACACAGAGAAAAAGTTGGTTGATGACATCATCATTTCCATATATATCATGATGTGACTAAACAATGAAACTGAAAATAGCACACACCCTTTACATATGTTCGTCAACTTTTTCTTAACATATTCCTGTGCACTTGCAGAAAGGGTATGTAGTGATTTCCCTATAATTTGTCCATGAACTATTTATTATTGCAGCAAAAAATATGATGTCAATTTATATTTCCTTCCACAGTCATTTTTTTAAAAATGCTTCATACTTTTTTAACCCCACTTTTGATTGAACAATAATATCTATGACCCCCTGTGAACACATTCTTAGGCTTTGAAGCTTCAAAGTGATGATGGAAAGTAATGATGTCACCAATCTCATTTTTCTGCACCTACAGTATTTCTATCAATTAAGATCCTTAGCCTAAAACATAATGAAAAAACTATAAAGTTTTAATTTTCCTTAGTTCTTTTACAGTTTTTGGAAATATCCCACTATTCTAGGACATTCATTACGATATAAATGAGACCATGTAGTATCTCTGGACATGTTTACTTTTTGGTTACCAACTCTGGCCATAACTATATAAGAGGTAGGAATCAAACACTGCTGGAAAAATATAAATTGTTTGAAACTTGAGTCATGAGTCGTGATACAGATATCCTTGTAGCTATTGCATATCATGTTTAGTACCCAGTACATGTGAAAACAAAATACTGCATATGAGTACTGGGTACAACGAATTATCACTGACTAACTGCATCCAATGAATACAACTTTATGTTGTTAGTAATGCTTTTTGGAGGCCAACTCTCACCTCTAAGTTTGGGGCATTTGTGGATTTGCTAGCCCAAACTCTTGGCGATGACCCTCTTCATTATTTTTAAAGTCTATAATGCAGATGAAAAGTTTCGGTTGGAACTAATTATATTTATTTACCATTTAATCTAGCCAATTTGTGTAACGGTAGTGTCATACATTGTACAACTACTTTTTCAGATCGAGTTTGTTAATGCTTTCTTACTCGCATCTTCAATAGGAAGTAACAGGAAGATATCAAGCAAGTTATTCTCATAGCTGCAGTATCAATCGTTGAAACACAAGTCTCATTTGTTTCATTGATTGATGTGGCTTGGTTAGGTGTTGCTGTGTAAAGTCATTTCTCCTATGATCTCCATAGATTGGACATTTATTCACTGGCCCATTTGACAGTTGCAGAAGCAGCTTAATATACGAGAGCGGCAAGGGTTTGAGAGCTATGATTTTAAATCTCATTGGTTTAAAGGTAAGTATTGCTGATTTTAATTCAATCCCCAGAGACTCAAATGACAAAAGGGATGGCGACCATGTTGGTGTACAGAACAAAATAATCTAATTACAATTCTATTGTTATTGTACACCAACGTGGTGGCTATGACATCACATGCAAAACACAAATTATTCTGTGCTGATTTTCAGGTGTTTATTTGAGAAAAAATACATTGGAACTATAATGAATAGGGCATGATTGTTTTAGAAGGTGATATACAAACCATTAAGGAGTCGTCCATTTTCTTCATCATTTTCATGAGTACCCTTTTTCCAAACCGTCTCCATGCCCCTAGCCTGTAGGACAGGTGGTTCATGGGTTCGTTCACTGCGGGATTCGTGAGGGAGAAAATGGTAAGAAAAGAACCACCTGTCGTTTCCCCATTGTCCTAACCACATCGAGCAGTCATCAGATGGATGCACATTCTGATTGGTCCTTTTGCACCACGTGGTCAGGAAATGCAATCTGTTGGAAATAAATTATTCCCGTGATTGGTCCTCAGCAACTGCTACCGTATAATATCCTCTATACATCTGGAGTGTCCTTGGTCAAAATATTGGAAGGACCAATGTTTTACAGCAAGCAGCCAAAAAGAGTACATTTTTTGGCTCGCACAAAATGAAATTTGAGCTTCCGGTACGAGAATTTCGAAAAACTAACCCCAATTCGTTTAGTTATGTACCCAGTCCTATCATCTGACAAATTATAGGTAAAATCGATTTTTTAACCATGGCCATTACTGTTTTATTTTCTTTGATTCTTACTGACATTCAGTCTTAAAAGCCTTTTATAATATTCCTAAATTTACATTGTCCATCAATACATCTTCGTTTTTACCTCCATGTTTCATTTTCAGCTATGCTCTTCAAAAGATGATCTCATGTCCTTTATCGACTGCACCCTACTTGCTGTACAGTGTAAAGAGAGGCAAGAGTTAGAGAACGAAACTAACTTAGCCGTGCAGTTGCTTCTTGACCTTGGACACCTCAGAGAAAAAGAAATTGGGAATAGAGTTGCGAACAAGTTGGAAGTCACTGACTTGGGACAGGCAACATTCAGAGGTATTTTTAATATTTTTAAATTGTTAACTTTGTTTACCAAGGCGTTCAAATTCGCTTTCTTGCAAATCTATGTACTGAAACTATTGATAAAAGATAACAGGTAATGATAATTAACAATTCTACAAATCTGTGTTACATATGAAGTAATACATGGCTACTGATAATGAGACATGCAGTGACCAGTTGGCTCTAACCATCCAACATGTATATACAACAAGTGTGGGTGTAATACTTGTTGTTCTTTAGCACCACTCTTACACTCTCATACTTTTCAGTCACTTTCTTTCGCACTAAGACTGACACAATTTGCACACTATTTTAACACGTTCTAAAATTATTCAACACTGTTGTGAAACTATAAGCCTCAAAACATGTTTTTGATGTCGTCTAGTCTTAGTATATATGATTGGCATGTATTTCTAGACAATCAGACAAATGTTTGTCCAAGTAAACTTTTGAAGATTTTTTCCATAGCCTGACCTGCAGTGATCTCGTCCCCTGATCACGTTTTAGAATTTTCGAGAAGAAAATTGGGGAGAGGGGGGGGGGGGGGGGGGGGTGAAAGGGGAGTGGAAACCGGTTAGGGTAAAAAAACAACCCGCATTAAACCTTTTTGGGGAAAAAAAT
>JANVCJ010080464.1:0-11357 GCA_026413505.1 Epizoanthus ramosus | reverse complement strand
CACAGGAACAGTTTGCAGGTTTATGGGAGGTAGGAGGACGGTCGGGTTTTCATTTCACATCCCTTCATGGAGAGCCAAATTCTCTTACATTGTAGAGCATAGGAGGCAGTTCTGGTGTTTGTATCAGGCGAGGTGCTGATGAGACTACACAGGAAGAGTTTGCAGGTTTATGGGAGGTAGGAGGACGGTCGGGTTTTCATTTCACATCCCTTCATGGAGAGCCGAATTCCCTTCCAATGGTCCCAGACTATGCCCTGGTGGGCCTCTTTATTACCCAGGTACTGACCGTTAAGATTGGAGTGATGACAGTGGTTATGCCACCAGGCACCTTTGTACCAGTCAGCACAGTTAACACCGCTCCACTCATCATTGTCCCTGCCCTTGGTGGTGAAGTACATCCCGTTATGATAAGCTAGCGAGTTACCCGCTGTACCGTTATACGAGCCCACGGTCAGCTTGTACTTAAGAAATAGAAAACGCGAGCCGTGCCTCCACAAGATATTGAAGGCACGCGGGAAGATGAAAGAACACGAAAGGGGCGTAGGGGAAGCACGAGCCGAAGGCGACTACCGAAAGTACCGAATCTTATATCTCTGAAAGAGTATTCACGATTGTTTTTAGTATTCAGTTGATATGTTGCTTTTTACAGTACCAAAAGAGTTAAATCCAAATATTGAGCTTATTAGACAACCTGCAGGGTGTCCTTATTAAATATGAAAGACCAACAATGGATCTTCGCCCTGTCGCTACTGGCGACCTTTAGTAGTTCAAAATTTTGGCACGACGGCGACGGCAATGGCCGAGAAAGACTGGTACCCGGATACAGCCGCTCCCGCGAAAATCAAAAGCTTTAGCTGCTTGATTGTACGCGAGCGCGACGCGGCGGCCATTTTGTAAACAACAGGTTAGGTTCTCGAGAAATGAATTTCGAGAGCTGTTAATATTGTCATATACAGTACTACAGAAGAAAATTTTCAGATGACGAATTTCTCCTTCTATATGACACGTTTCAGGATTTCGCCTACGATGACACTCACAGTTTGATGTCGATGACATCGAACCCGCGGATTTCAAAGCAGAGTTTCGTCTGGAGAAAAAATATTTACCACGTCTGGTTAAAGTTA
The DNA here is from genome assembly GCA_026413505.1 of Epizoanthus ramosus. Lineage (NCBI taxonomy): Eukaryota > Metazoa > Cnidaria > Anthozoa > Zoantharia > Epizoanthidae > Epizoanthus > Epizoanthus ramosus. Next base: position 10,233 of record JANVCJ010080464.1, on the reverse strand, counting down.
TTCAACTTCCTCCAACATTTAAGTGCCAGCAAAGGAGCGTATGTGAAGACATGGTGGGCCTCTGCATGTTGCTGAAGCGTGTAGCTTACCACAGACCAGTTTATGTAATGCCGGTAATCAGCCTCATCACAAATCACGTCTTGGACTACATATGTGAGCCCCACATGTCCACCGAATAACCCAGTGGAATGACAGTATCCTGAATCCTCGTTCTCTACAAAACTATGCAGATGCCATTTCAGCAAAGGGAACTCCCTTAGATAATTGCTTTGGGTTTATTGACGGCACCGTTAGACCCATCGCCCGACCACAACAGCATGCACCAAAGGGTTGTGTACAACGGACACAAACATGTAAAATTCATGTATAGATATGTCATACGATAATTTAAGTCTCTCTCGCCACTTATTGATTGGAATTATAAATTATACACAAACTTCTATTTAAAAACATATGAGCCGTGATACTCACTGTGGTTTCCCACCGCTTGCACAATCGGAGGTCATGTCAATTCGGTTTCTGCAATCATGAAAGAATAAACCTTTTATAACAACGGTCGATTTAACAGGAACTTGAAAAATTGTCACTAATTAACCTTGGGGTACTTACAAACACGTTTGCATTGAAATCCGACATTAGGCGACAAAAATCTGCAACTTTCGCAACAAAAAGAAGAAAAATATACTCACGTTTTACACACAACGTCGAAATGACAGATTTCACGTTGCCGCTCCAACGCCACCACGTTGTGACATGCGCAGTATGATTCTGAAAATTGATTTTTGCTTCCGGTCACTGTCGCCGTCGCGGAATATCTTGCTGCTAAAGGTCGCTAGTGAGCATACCCATGCAACGGCGGCCAATTTGGCCAAACCAACGAATAGTACTTTTCGCGCGCTCTGATTGGTCCATCAAATTTAGTTATCCAGTGTTAGCATATACTAAACTAGTGAATAGTGTTTTTCGCGCGATCTGATTGGTTCCCTATCTCGGAATATCCTATGTTAGAATAGAGATCATTTCGCTTGAGTGACAAAGATTGATCAGGACAAAATGCTCGCGTCAGCGAGTCACACGTCAATTCTCATCTCTGATTGGTTATTTCCAGTACCCAACTCTCGGATTTTATTGGTCAACAAGCTGCTTTGACAATGCAACGACAATGACAATGCAAATGACAATGAGTTTTTGACAGTGAAGCGAAATCGTCTCTATACCAAACTAGTGAATAGTGTTTTGCGCGCGCTGTGATTGGTTCACTAATCAGTGAATATCTTTGATAATCAGTGTCGGTGAATAATTATTCGCTATTCCGACCTCGCATTCATGAGTGCACACTAATTAACGAAATGGCGTCGAGATTTCCCGAAATAAATACACGAGGCGGTACGTACTATTTGAAAAAAAGGGATTTTCAGCAATTATAATAATAATAATTCACTGATTCACTAGTTTGGTATATGCTAAAAAAAATATTCTCCTCAGTGTCGGTGAGCAGCTATAGTATATTCACCTCGCTCCATTCGGGGCTCGGTGAATATCCTGCGCTACTCACCTCCACTTCGGAGAATAATTGCTAACTATTCACCTCCGGTCACTCATGTATGACAGCATGAGAAACGTGTGCCTAATATTTGAAGTAAATTTTTTGAAGAAAATAAAGCTCTAAATCCAGTCTCTTTTCACTCGTTTGGCAAGTTCTAAAACCGTTATTCTCTTCAGTGTCGGTGCCTACAGTAGCGAATCAAAACTAAATATCCAACTCGCTGCATAATAAACCTTTATCACGTTTTGAATGTTAATTGAAATATTGATGTTAGCACTTTTTAAATACCAGAAATGGAAAGAGCAAGATCAGCATGTCGAGCCGAAATTCGCTATACATTCTCTGTAAAAATTTCCATTTTTGAAATTTTCGCTAGCGTCGCATTTTTTCAGATGAACTAAATTTTCGCTATTTACCAACTTCGACCTGCTGTTGACATTTCTGATATTTAAAAAGTGCTAACATCAATATTTCGATTGACATGGAAACGTGATATTGGTATCTTACGCAACTGGAACCGCTGTTGAAATCCCACTTTCTTGTTTTCTCTTTTCCATGATGTCTCATCCATTCGTTTTTATTGTTCCTTGTGTGAAGAAGTGCGAATTATAGGAACTATGTCTAACCAAACTAACTAATAACGGAACAGCTTATATTTTCATGTTGAGGTTGTCTACAAAACGCGTAACTTGGGCTTTTCACGTCGTCTTTCTGAAGACGACGGTGGAGAGGTAGTCATCTTGATGCATTCCACAGTGCAGTTTATTATATTCTTTAATTTAGATTTTTGTTTTCTGTGGTCGTCGACGCCGCTATCCTCATTGCAGAAATGGCAGATTAGATGTTCTTCACAGATTCGACTGATGCAACACTACGAGCCTTTTTTATAAGAACCAAATATTTTGGATCAAATTGTTCTTAAATTGTTCTTATTTCTATAATTAGTAAGATTGGAGATCAGTATATTTGTGAGCCAATGAGTCAATGAGTTATGAGCCATGAGTCTATGAGTCAATTATGAGTCAATGAGTCATTGACTCCAAACGCTAACTCTAAACCCTCACCCAACCCTACCCTTAACCCTAATCCTAACCCTAACGGCCTAACTGAACTCACCTTTTCCGAGCCAACATCTTCCATGATGGTACATTTTCACAGCAAGGTGGGGCAAGACTGCTGACCAACTCATGAATTATTAACTCGTGACTCATTGACTCATTGACTCATAAAATAACAGTCCTCGTAAGATTGTTGTAGCCTTTGAAAAAAAATGAAATGAACACAACCATGTACCTGGGGTTTACACTGTGGCGGGTATATACAAGATTCAAATGTCAACCGAAAACAAATTTAGCGCTGGAAATCATATCATGATTTCGTCTTGAATGATAGTTATGGGCTTATGGCTCCGAGTCTTGTTATGGCTCCTAGTCTTCCCAGCCTCAGATTGTTCTTAAATTGTTCTTAAATTTTGGGCGATCTGAGCCTCATCGTTCTTATAAAGTTGTTCTTATTAAAAAAAAGTCGTGCAGTGCATCTATGTCAAACCGACCCTGTGGAACGCCGTGATTAGTTGTATTGGGTAATAGGGCATGGTTTGGGAAACACGTGCGAGGTATCATTTCTGCTCCATTCTTCGTGGTCGTGTAAGAAAGTTGTTATCAGTTGTTTAGTTTCATTGTGTCGTCAGTTTGGCTCTTTTCTAATTTAAATGAGTAACATGATGGCATATTTCTGCATCTTGAAAATCACGAACGCTTACAAAGTTTAACGGCAAGCGCATTGATGTAGCCTCGGGCGTTGATCTATGTTATTCCTATGGCTATAGATTGTGCAAATGTAGACCAGAGTAGTCCCTCTTTTCTCTCCGTAATCCGTCGAGAGTTGGCGAAAATAAAAGCTGTACAACGCGGATTACGGAGGGAGAAGACGGACTGCTCGTAGTCTAGGGAAAATGGTATCGTGCAAACATGCAGCAATAGCGCGTCAGTTTTCGTGACGGGACAAAAACAGGCGAATGAATGATGTAATCTTGAACAGGAAGAGATTATCAAGGAGTTGGTTGTTTTTATTACAATCCATTAATTGTTTATATTAATTAAGATTTTTCTCTAGATTCTAATTAGTAGTTATAGAAGCTTGAGTTAATTAATTGAACCGTGAGTAAATCGACTGAAATCTTCTTTTCAAGTTCATGGAATTACAAACGTAAAATTTGCTAAGATCTGGACAGATTGAGAAATTTCGTGGTTTAAAAACTATGTGGTTTCTAAGGAAAAGGCAATGACCGGCCAACCGGTGTCTCGACCCTATTCCGCATTCTGTATTCAGTATTTCACATCATGTGGATTCTTGTACCGCAAAGTAAGTTAAAAGCAATTTCATTTAAATTTGTATTAATATGAGACCAGGGTTGTTCAAACATAAATCTGATTGGTTTGATTTAGAAAAACTCCAACAGGTCTAGAAGATGTTTCATTTTGTGAGCGAGTCAGATTTGAGTTAAAAATTCTAATTTGTTTTCTGATAGCGTCTAATATGTTCTCATTGAAAGACATTCTCTCGGTATTCATAGCAACACTGCCAAGCTCCGCTAAGGGCAACTGAAACAAACATTTCTGTTTAATTCATAATTTCTTTTACATAAACATACAAGCGATGTTTATTTCGTTCTTGATCTTGATACTTTGAGTTTTACAAAATAGCGGATTTCTTCGAAATTCTTTACTCATTAACTTGCACTAAAGCCAACAAAAAGTAAAATGTATCGGTAAAACGCGTTTACGACGTCTAAAAATGAGTTACAAAAAGTGATACGCAATCTGTTCGGTTCTGAATTCATAATTTCCTTTTGCCTTTCAGGGAAATTAAAATTTCATATGTACCTGAAGAGGAACGCAATCAAGCAAAGACGGCTTTATTAACATGAAGTCAAACAATGAGCTTAACTTAAAAGCCATTATCACCTGCATTTTCATTACAAAAGGACTCACTTTAAGTATAGGCAGGGGGTCGTGCAGTGTGTAAATTAGTCAAAGCACTGACTTGAACAAAGCAGGGGCTCTTCGAACCACTACTGAAATCAAACCACTTACTTCGATAAAAATTTGGATGAAGCCGTAGCCATTGACTATGATGCGCGGAAGACGCGTGAGCGGGGAATCACTCTTCAGCCAAGCTATCGAAGAGAATGACCAAGCTCAAGTCAAGTTTGCCTTGAAATACTTCAGTTGTAAAGTAAATGACCAAGATGAAAATGGTGTCACAGCACTTCATAGAAGTTGTATGAATGGCCGAATTGAGATTGCTCGCTTGTTACTTGATCATGGAGTTGAACTCGAAGCTAAAGACTCTAAAGGGTGGACAGCGCTCCACTATGCGGCAAACGCGGGTCACTTGGAGTTAGTCAACTTCCTGATCTGCTCTTGTGCTGACGTCGCTGCCACCACATATGACGGGAAACTGGCCATTGACTTGGCTAAGGGAGAAGGGATGGTTTTTCTGCTTGCGGCTGCGATTATTCAAGTTGGAAAAGAAGAGCTGTTACTCAGATATATGGATGATCCTTTGACAAGCTTGCAGTCATTGCAAGAGGAAGACGAAAATTACAATAACAGCGAACTATACTCTCGCCGTTCGGCATCGCTGGAGCCTCTGCGAGCCGTCTCAGGAGATCTTAAGCGTGCAAGTGTTCATCTTATGTCAGGAAGTTTTGGAGAATATCTAGACGAAAAGTTTAACCTTAAAGCGTCTCTGGTGAGTCTGGGCATCCTAGACAAGGAAGAACTAGACGAGTCGAAACACCGTCTCCGCAAAATTTCCTGCCCTCAAAAGTGTAGTGGTTTGGAAGCGTCAGGTCGGTCAACGACGCTAAAGAGTGCGTGTAACGCTGTGAGACCAAGGTTGTGTTCGTTCAACTCTACCTTTCCTATGGACGTACTCCAACGTTCCGCCGTCAGTGAGACCAACCTGGCAGGGGTGGTAGGAGAAACACTGAGCAACAGAACCACAAATATGAACAGGGTGCAAAATTTTGCTGATCTAAAAATGGTTGGATCCGACGTGTAGACCAATCAGGAGACAAGTAGAGTTATGAATTATCCTGCCAAGAGAATTTCCGAAATGGAATTTTCATCGGGGTGTTTTCCCCAAAACATGGCCTGTGTTGAGTGAACTGTAGACAGTTGTTTATACTTCAGCTGACATATAGAAGTTATTGGAGAAACATGCAGGCTTTGCATATTCGCAAAGTTTTGATTTATTTCGGTTGGAGTGCTTTCAGTTTGGCATCGTATGTAAAGTTACCAACTTCATAAGAATGTCCAGCTAGATAACCAACGAATTTCTCAGTAAACAAGAGTCTTGTATCTCTTTCTAGGTTTTGAACAAGTCAAAGTTCAGTCACTGGAACACATATTGACAACAGATTTTAAATATTCATTCATGCAATTTTATATATGAAATTCCAAACACTAAAAACGTCGCAAAATCAAATGAAACAATAATTCTTTCTTTAAAGTAATATTTTCACAAAAAATAAAGGACGAGCCATTCCCGGACCACATGGCGCCATATATTTGCAGTATTTAACGAAACGGCTGTCAGGCTGTTTGAACATGTATCTAAAAGAAATGGTTTGATTTATTGAACACGACCATTATTTTATTACCGTGAACTATACAAACAACAAAGTGCTTGGAAACAATACTAACCATGCCACGTTAGATGTCATGATGTAAATTGCACATGTTCAGTATATTACATGTATAGAAGAGTCGAAGTTTAGCATATAAATCAGCGAGTATACTAGTTTTCAGAGCACTAGTTTTGTAGAGGCAGACAATTGATATTTACAGTCAAAAGAGGAAGAGAAATTGAGACAAGATACGTTGTAATATATCGCTTGATATGTTGACGAAACTTCCAAGATGAAACGATGAGAGTATTTTGAGAAGAAATTAAGTAAAATATTTTTGTATGATTAAAATAAGAATGGACAATACTATATACAAGTGTAAAGAAAACGAAACACAGAAGTGGTGGAAAAGACAGTTTTATGTAGCTCATTATTTTCTTTATCGAAGTTATACTAAATATATTTGTTCAAAGTACCGTATATTATATATAAAAAACGATTATATATCACAAATGTAGACATGAACAATTCCATGTTCTTCACCTCCTGTTTTGAAAGTAAAACGAAATATATTTCAGTGCAAAACAGTATGTGTTTATTCTGTTAAAACTCCATGCAGAAGTTGCTTGTCGGCAAGCTTTTTGAAAAATAAACAATTATCGGGCTTTCATTTGTTCTTTTTCTTTTTGATGTGAAGACTTAACGCACCTACTTACCGATTCAGTTAGGATGACTTGCGGAAATTATAAAGTTCACTTGAAAGGCCGCGTTAATTAGGTGACTGTTTAAGTTGTTTTGTTATGTTACTTGGTCCGGAAAAGGCAAATAAATTGGTTATCTAGGATTAAGGGCTGAAATTTGACTTGTGTCATTTCGGATGAAAGACTCAAAGAGAGTTTTAGACCTCTTCCTGCTTTTAAATATTCAAACTAATGTTCACATTTTATAGAAAGTTTGAACTCTCCAGTTCAGGAAACCAGAAAAACCAAACTCTTCTCCTTTCGTGAAATGCAAATGCGTGGTTGTGCATGCTATGCCTATAGATTTTGTAAACTGGTTCAAAAGTTAGAAAATTATTAAAAGAAACAAAGGTCAAAGATGTTCGGAACTGTCAGATCAACCAGTTTATTTAATATACTAAAGCCTTCGAATACACAAAAGGTATTTTAAAATGAACTAGAACATCATTACAATAACACAAAGTGAACAAATAAACCGAAATGAATAAAAAATATTGTTGACTGCGTTGTAAACAGTGACGTGTCCTGACACGTCAGTGCAATAAACAAATGACCAAGACAACTCTTTGCACTGATTTTGTTTTCGAGCCTAAGAAAGGTTGAAACAGGGTGTATGAATTCGAAGTCTAAACATCTTGACACCCAAACGACAAAAGTTACCTGCAATCCCTTTTACTGATCTGTTTTAGACCTATATCCGCCAAATGCGTAGATCGAAAAGTGTCTGTGAATTTTACTTACGAAAGTCAAATTATTCGAAGTTAATGGTTCTTTATTTGTACCTTAGAACGGAAGGAAAAAAATGACATAATTGCTATGACGTTAATAATCCAAGAAAATAGATACATTTATTAATACTAAAAGCTGTGATCATAGTTGAATATTGCATCTTGACTAACTAAAACCAATAAAAAAATAACATGCTGTTGTTAGGAATAGGAGTGCTCTTGTTATCTCTTGGGAAAAAGTTTATTGCTGTTAATTTTGTTGACAAGACACAAAGACACATAGCGTGACAAACCCAACTTGCATTCTTGCTGAGAACTCCCTTTCATGATGACCATAATCGTTTGGGTGTTTTGTAAATTACATATCTATATTCATTGCGGTTTGTCAATTGTAAAATTAATTGTTTGCTAAAGAAATCTTGCGGTTAAAGATAGCACTTCATTAAAAAAAATCCATTCGCGTAGAAGAAACACCCAGGTAATGGTTGAAGAGTTTGCTATATGATCAGAGTATAAAAATACTTCTTAGACTTATTACTGAGTGGGAGTTAATTGGCGATACATGACTATTCGTGTAAGTTTACAGGAAATGTAGTCACTCTAATATATAAAAGTACATGTGCTTTGCACACCAATAGTCACGATTTGAGCCACGAGTAAAACGACATTACCATGCACCTTTACTTTATACTAAAAAAATCACAGCTAACTTAAGTCGTAAACACAACGAAAACATAAACAACTGGAGTTGTGATATTGGTCAAGCCTTAAGGGTATTCTACTTATATATCAGTATTAAACGTCAACACCCCACAATTTATCGCCATGCGATCAGTAAACTCTTCAGTTGTCTTTTTAAGAACATTGTTATTGAGAGTTAAACACGTATGTGTACTGGTCTGAACCTCCTTGGGCACTTCAATGTGCTTTTAAGGAGAGATGCTTATCAAAAAGCGATTATCTAACCAGAGCTTTGTTTTTTAAAATAGGCATGTTTGAATACAAGTGACATCTGAATTATGATTGGAATGCTAACATTACCAGGCCAAGAAGCGTGCTTGTCCTTTGATATTATCACTACTGTTTGGAGTACATTTTGCTAAACTGTTTTTCTATCAAGATCTCATCCATGTTCTTGTATTTTAATAACTAATATTAGCAATAACAGATGTTCGTAAATCGTGGCTTCTAAACAGCAGACCGCAGCCGTGGCTAGGTGGGTGTCGGTTCAACCCCCTTTTGAAATAGAACTATTTATTTCAATTATCTTCGGAATAATAAATTATAATAGTACCAATACCTTCTGGAACTGAAAGACTTTTATGTATGGCATTAATGTCTAACCATTCCAAGCATGTCGACCCAAAACCTAGCTAGATCATTCAACGGTTTTTTAAAAAACGACTTCATGTAAACTCGGTGCTAATTAAAGGTGATCCCGCCACGTGGGCAGGTGGGAAGCTGGGGCGAGTGGCACACACACACATTAGGGACGTAAATGAGTCGATAAGCATCAATAAATCAATTATGCAAAATCGTACCATAAGTCTAAATGAGTCGAGTACCTCGAAGGTGATCACCGCATCACGTAAAACTGAGAAATTATCACCTTGAGAGAATAAATGTCACTCCAAAATCAACTGAATCGCACGCCAACCACTGTCTGTGCTCCTATCATTATTAATTAACAGTTATCATTTTACACAACATTTCAAGGACATTTATGTATACATGTGATTGGATAGCAATGCACTAAGGATTTATCTAAAGTGAAGTAGCAAGTTTTCTAATGGAACTAGTGCTGCAATCGGCGGGATTGCGAGTTATGCTCACTATCTAATTCGATATTGATTTACTTTAGACAATAGACGAGTCGGCTTCCTCCTCATCAGTAAACTAAATATAAGTCCATATAGTAGTCTCGACATCATAATCTAGTTGTCGATTATTTTATTTTTAGCCACATTCAAGAATTCGTTGAGGACCTATTACCTATTACAGTATTGTAGTCGTATTTTATTGTGTTAAAAACCCATTAGGTGCCCGTCAAGTAGATGAATAACTTTTAGTCACGTTACAACTCTCGTGTTGATTACTGTATTTTTAGTCCAGTTAAGGAATGCATTAAAGACCTGTTTCATAAAGTGGATTATTTTTAATCCCATTTACTCTATTTATATGAATGTGATGAGTGCATCTCTTGAAGTAGCCGATATTTGTAAATACCAAGAATTAGAAGTCTGTTGTATTAAAGAACATCAAATCATGGAGTGGACACTCACGGAGGGTCGGTGGGAGGGGTTTAATTGCCAATGGGTGAGTGGATGAGTGCATGCCAGGGGGTGGGACCGGTTCGCCTTAGTAGTTAGAAAAACAGGTAAATTGAAAGAGGCGAGACAAAAACCTGATGCCAAAAAGTTCAAAGCTAAGGGTTTTGTAGGAAGGATGTAGATAAGGTAGGTGTAATCACAACACATCACATCACGTCACGTCACAACACAGCACATCACAACACAACACAACACAACACAACACAACACAACACAACACAACACAACACAACACAACACAACACAACACAAC
>JANVCJ010080453.1:0-11357 GCA_026413505.1 Epizoanthus ramosus | reverse complement strand
TACTGCTACTACTACTACTACTACTACTACTACTACTACTACTACTACTACTAATAATAATAATAATAATAATAATAATTATAATAATAATAACAGATATATCGTTACCTTTGGTAGTGCTGTAATTGGATGTTTCGAAAATACGTCCTTCATTTTCGCAAGTCCTGTTTCAATTCTGGTGTAACCTCCAACGCTTTTCAAGTTGTCGAGGTCCGTTTCAAAAGCTTTTCTATCTAAGCCTTGTGGCATGAAGGGGATATCCAACTTCGCGCTGTTGTGAAACCTTTAAAAACACATATGAACATAATCACTGATGGATGCACTTGTAAGAGTTCACTAACCCTCTTCAGACGGTGGGTGGGGGTTGAACGGTGCAACTCGCCAATATCAGACTAACCTTGTAGCTATCAGAGAATGGCTGCATTCATACAATGCAGTTTTTAGCTTGCGAAAACGTTTATGCAAACTTTTATTTCCTTTTATGACCCAAGCGCGAAGCGTGCGGGCCATGAAAATAGGAACGAAGAAAACGAGAAACCATAACTTAACGTAGAGCCTGAGCGAACGAGGCTAATAAGATATTTATTATATATGACTTTGTTGGTAATTTGAGGACGTGTAAACAGATGAAAAGGAAAATAAATGACAGCCGCTCGAGAGCGAGAGGTCCGTGCGGCAACTTACCTGAAGTTGTCCAATCACGGCGCGTGAAATTGACCAGCCACGTGCACATAATAAAGATAGATAAGTGTCAAGTTCGCAATAATACGGATAGAGTGCTCACTGATACCCGGGTAGAGCAAGATAGGAAAACAAACTATTATTATCATTGTTATTATTATTATTATTTATTATAATTTATTATTAATAATAATATTACTTACGTCACCACGGCTGCATGGTAACCCAAGCGATTCGCCAATTCCGATGCCACAAACTTTTGTTGATCGAACGCTCTTTTAGTGGTACCAGATGCATCGAGCACTAATCCAAGAGTCACCTTGCATATTGCTGAAAGAAAGAAACGCAAGGCCAGTTTTGAGCACGAACTTTCACCAAAGACCAAAGTATGTATATATGTATCTCTTTACATAAAACCAAAGCGTAAAAGGAGTTCGATTGATATACTTATAGGAAATATGTCAAATGGATATCAAAACATGGGCGGATCTAGACATTTGGAAAGGGGTGCAAAATTTCAAGTATGTATGGGTTGAAGAAAATAACATTTCCTGAACTTTCAACACATTTTTCATTACATGTTTACTTAATAGGAAGTACCGCCTCTCAAATATTAAAAAAAATTGAACTGCTACTGCACAGTCATTTAAAAGCATTTGGAAAGTTTCAAATCTCAGTTACTCCCAGTTTCATGCTAAAGCGATCTTCAGACTCGGGCTTTTTGGACAAGTGTTTGAATAAAACAGTTAGTACGTTGTTGTGATTGGAGAGTAAAACTTGTTTTCACGTCAGAAGTTTTGTTAATTCATGGACGTGTACGTGTACGTGTACGTGTAGGTGTCTGTGTGTATGTGTATGTGCGTGTACATGTACGTGTGTGTGTGAGTGTGTGCAAGTGTGTGTGTGTGTGTGTGTGTATGAGTGTGTGTGAATGTGAATGTCAGTGTGTGTGTGTATGTGTATGTATGTATGTATGTGTACGTATGTATGTGTGTGTGTGTGTATGTATGTATGTATGTATGTATGTATATATGTATGTGTACGTATGTATGTGTGTGTGTGTGTGTGTGTGTGTATGAATGTGTGTGTGTGTGCGTGTAAATATATTTACCTACCAGGTGTTGTTCCTCTTAGTGTGTCGCATGCCAGTTTTACAGCTTGTTCCGCTACTGCAACTTCGGTTCCGTACCGATAGGCGGGAACAATTCTAGATTCCCTTTGACCCACCGGCACAAGCTGATCCAGATAACGGTAGTTCGGTGTCCGACTCATTGCTATTGGAATAATGTTTACATTCTGTCTTTGCAGGCGTCTAAAAATAAAAATCACCTTTTCAGGATACATTTGCTCAAAGGATGTATTTTCGACCTCCTGCATAATTGTCGTTATAGTTATTATAGTCCTTACTAGAAGCTAGCCAGTTTGTATACATATCGTCAGTCCCAAATTTACCTGCGGAATGTTTAATACATTAATACATAACCATGAACAAAGACTTACAATAGTGTTACTAAATGTAAATTAACTTTGGCTTTGTTCTACTGAATTGTCATACTTCACTATTAGGTTTCTTCAATGGCAATGATACAAGTAAAAAGTGATACGTTTTGCTGGTAAATATTCAAATCTATCTATGAATAATGGAATGTAGCAACCAATTTTTTTTATAGCCTCGCTGATATCAGAACTGGACTGAAATTCGGTTTGTTTACACTTTGTTTTCCCCACTTCAATCCCACTCAATGCATGCAATGGTAACACGAATTTTCAAAGTCTAAATTGAAAGACATTTTCACAAGTAAGGAGCGGGTAGTGTTTTACAGCGGTTAATAGGTCTTTGTTCTAAAGTTGGTGAACCAACTGTCTAACAAAATGTCTAAACGCAGTTGCCACGAAGTTATTGAGTGTTTGTGTAATTTTTAGAACTCGAGGGTGTCGCAGATCAGTTCATCTTTGTGCAACTCCTATATTCCCCTTTCCCTGACCTTGGATTCGAGATTTCATAAACCCTCCATGGGTGGAGGTCCATGCCACAACCGCTAGAGCTAATGTTTGATATTTTAACCTTAAAATATCTTCAACAAAGGCATTGCTTGTTTCAGTGTTCACTGTAGAACCCATTTCTGTATTAAAATGTTCATTAGATACACCCAAATTCTATAAATGTACCATATAACTTGACCCAACACAAGGGTACGGGGGTACAAGGTCTTAACCGCTTTCCTTAATGCAATCCTGTTTATTTAACTATCCGATTATTAGGATTCTATTGTTGCCATAGCCCATAACTTTCCAAATCTTCCTATTTGTTCCTTTTATTCTGAAAAAATCCTTTTTCTTAAAGACGTTTTCTATGTCCCCTGTTTCTCTTTGTGTTAGGATAGCTTTTGGGTTTCTTTCACCTTTCTTTGGATAACGTTTTGATCAATATTGGGACAGCGTTTTGAGCTTTGTTCAGATAGTCCTTTGGCATTTCTTTGGATAACTTTTGTATCAGATAGCAATTTGTTCTTTGTTCAGATAGCCCTTTGATATTGGTTAGATAGCTCTTTAGTCTTCTCTTTGATCTTTTATTTTCGGCTCTCTTTTTGTTTTTACTATCTCTGTTTCTGCTCTCTTTGTTTCAGCTATGGCGGATAAGTACGTGGTTTCAAGAGCGGTTGACTGGGCTGAAAAAAAAATTATCTCGCACCGGACAGCTTTTACCGCTTGGGTTCCGAACACTGACGTGAAAGCTCCTATCCATGTCCATATCCACTCCTCGTAGAATCATCGAAGTAATTTAATGAGACTTGAACTCTAGGGCCTTTGCAGTGCTGTTGTTATGGGCGAGTTAATGACTGGCAACTATATACACATTCAAAACGAATCGACCGGTTTATTCAGTTGGTAAATACGTGGTTTCAAGAGAGGTTGACCCGTTTTCGATTCTCAGCTTGACTATTGTTCTTTTTCTTTTCTTGCTCTTAAACCTTAGAAATTATACTTTAAAAATGTAGGAAGTTTCACGCGAATCGACCTGTTAGCTCAGTTGGTAAGTACGTGGTTTCAAGCGGTTGACCTGTGTGTTGGATTCTCAACATGACAAATCTATATTATTTTCTTTCTCTTAAACCTAGGAGGTCAACAAAACCTAGCCTATCACCTCGGCACCGCAAAGACACTCCTAGAGATCAAGTCTCATTCAATTCCCTCCATAGACCTAGAAGGAGTTCCCGCATACACATACACAGACGGATACGTGCTTTTACATCACAGTATGCGTAACCTTTAGGAATATGATAACGATTGCTCAGCCCTATTTTTTACTACTCTGTATCACTCAGTTAATAGACTTGATAGTTGGTGTGCCAGAATGCAACTTTAGCATAATAATAATAATAATAATAATAATAATAATAATAATAATAACAATAAAGATGATAATATATAATTCTTATGAATCGCATTTTAAATATCCACGATTGCAATGGCATTGTAATTGTGGTTTTCACGATAAACCTAGTTTTGAACAAATGTACCCTGCCGAGTTTTATCCATTGTTGTCATGGGACTTAAAAGAACCCACGCACTCGTCGATAAGAGTAGGCTGACTGGCCGGTGTTGTGGTCTGTATCTCATCTCTACATGCAGCTAAATCCATCTACCTGTAGGCTGTGCTCCGAGATCATAGATGGGCCGTATTGCGGCTGCCACAGGCGCCTTGTAATGCTTTCGGTTCGATCTCGTGAGCTGTGGCTTTCGCAATTCAGCCCAATGGGCTGCAATGATTGACAACAAGCCCAACACATATACATATACATAGATATATACATGAGCTCCTTGGCTCATGCCTTGTTGAGCACTCTATCTGGAGTGTACCATTGTCACTAGCGCATTGCGTAGCTCACTAGTTCTCTAGTTTGAGCACTCTGGCAATGATACGATGATCCCACAATCGTGAGAAAGTCTGAGGCGGCTATATAGCCTAACCTCAACTCCAGCTTCAGCACTGCACTGACGAGGCCAATAGGCCGACACAGTACTGTCTGCAGTACTTTATAAAGTGTAAGATACAAAATATTTAGTGCAATATAAACTTTATTGCTACACTATTTCTCTCTCCAAACTTCAAGGACTTGTCGAGGATTTTTCAAGTCCTTTGGCAGAAATTCAAGGACTTTGCAAGGCAACACTCAAAATTCAAGGACTTCAGTTTCAAGATTGTGCGAAACCTGGACGAAACATGATAGATTAATCTTAAAAAAACCAACAAAAGACGAAAGGACTGAAATGAAAATATATTTGTTGTAAGACAATATGGCTTAAATTCATTCGCCCAACAAGAAATTAATTAGTAATCGGCAACTCATAGGTGTGGTCTCGTAAACGAGCGGTAAAATTTGCACCTGACTTCGGTGTGTTTCTCGATAACACCACAGCACCAACCGAAGTTATTCAACACTCGCACTATTAACAAAGTTAAATTATCGGCAATTAACAATTTAGAACTATTCGCTATTCACAGCTTGTAGTTTAGCTTTTGATGAACCAAGCTTTTATGCTGAACTGTGCATCACTGTTTGAATATTGCTCTAAATAAATAAATAAATAAATAAATAGCATCACACAACTTGAATGATCTTTTATTACAAAGATATTAACTCGAACAAATCTCTGAAGAGGAATAGTAAATTACATCAGTAACTCTAACAACGATCTAATCTACAAAAATATAGTACCATATCATCTCTCTTATCATAAATGCTCTAATGTTAACAACAGACCCTTCATACTACGTTGCTACGCTGCTCACTATGAATCACGGCCGGTAGTTTCACTAACATATTTCCGGTTCCGGTAACTGGAATGATAGTTTTTAAATGAAGAAATTTGCCACAATTTACACTACAGACAACCAAATAAAAATTAGCTCCTGTACTGAAAATTTAACCTGCAACTACCCACGATACACCGCGAAATGGGCGTCGCATATTACAGTCAAATGTAATTTTCATTCAATCATCATACTTACTGATTTGAAGACAAGATCATGTCGGCTTTCAATTTAACTGCAAATACTGGTCTAACGAAAAAAGGCCGAGGTCGGGGTCGAGACGGCTTGAAACCTAACCCTAACCCTAACCCTACCGTAGGTTGTCTCGCTTCACCTCCAGTAAACTCGAACCCCACTGAACGGTTAATATTTTTAACGCCCTAATCGTGATAACAGTAAATTAAATTTGCTTCAAAACGGTAGAACAATGATTGTAGATACGAGACATGCACCATCAACTACCAAAACTATAAAACCCCACACCACACAAACAGCGAGTCTTCATGTTGAAAATTTAGCATTGTTAACTTCAATTTTGGAACAGAACAGTAATATTATTTTTCCGTTGTTTGAATACAGTCTTAAATTCTTACAATTTATTAAATTTCTGGGACATAAATTTATATCAAGAATATTTATATCCTTGATTATAGTTTTCAATCACCATATGACACCTCGTATCTCTTTATTTCTCAACGTAATGCAGCTTTGAAAGGAACTTGTCGACATCTAGGTTTTCCAAGTTCTTGGGTATCGTTGTCTTTGCTTTCTTCTTGGATTTCTAAGGGAATAAAGGATTGGAGAGTGAGAACTCTACTCTCGAACCAAGTACAGCGGTGTACGCGCTGTTGTTACGAGTTATAATGATATCTAAGCAACTGATGAACATACATACATACATTCATACATACATACATACATACATACATATCTAACTGCAGACAGTACTGTTTCGGCCTACTGGGCCTCGTCAGTGCAGTGCTGAAGCTGGAGTTGAGGTTAGGCTATATAGCATCGTACCATTGCCATACATACATACATACGTACATATGTACATACACGCATACACATACATACATATACACATACATTCATATATACATATATACATACATACATAATCTGAAATTTGTGTCGCACGGGCACGAACTGGGTCAATGTACGATGTACAGAGTGGTAAATACTGAATGATAAAATGGATAAAAGCTAAAACATTAAAAATCGGTTACTCGAGTTTCACGCTATAAAATCTGTCTGAAGTCTGTCTAAAGTCTGAAGATCGCTTTTATAGCGTGAAACTAGAGTATATAACCGATTTTTAATGTTTTAGCTTTTATCCATTTTATCATTCAGTACATACATACATACATACTCTCCAGTTCTTGTTATTTAGCTTGACCTTCTGTATTTTATGAACTATCCAGGGCGCACTCGCTGGCTACGGAGTGGAACCTGTGAGTGCAATTTGAAAATGACTATTTCACAGAAATCTGAAATCCTGAAAAATGCTAAATCTTAAATATTAAAATATCACTTATTTCTTTAAACTAAAATCTAACTATATCACAAATGTATTTAATTTTTGTTCTTATTGTATGTGAAAATGGTACTGTATAAAAACGTTGTATTGCATTCTAGAACAACTAACTTTCAGGATGTAAAGTTTCAAAATCACATATGCCCGGATTTTTATCTTAGATAACGGGCATGAGATATTTCTATTCACAATAAGTATGTAATTACTATTTATGGAACATTATACCGCCTATCTTTGATGGTGTCCATGACACCTAGGTTGTAAACTGAACAAGTTTGAAGTAAAACATTAAAGTTCAACACTCCAAGATTTTACATACTGGATCAATAAGGGTCCCATCTATAATTGGTGAATTATAGGAGATGGATGTAGGAGATATTTAGAGTCTCGACAATTTCATTACAAGGTAGAAGGATGCCCATCCAAAAATAAGGCGTCGATATTTTTTGATATTTTAAAGGAATGATATTTTGAAGGAAATTTACCTAAGTGTAGATGATCTCCCGAAAACATTTGTTAGGAAACTAAGACAATCCTTTCGATATTTCTTCCTATATTCAATGACTCATTATTAATCTGCATCAGTGTAACTCACAAAAGGCGGAGAGGGAACATTACAGGGGGATATTCCATGCAACCTGCAATCGACTAGTAAATGGTGCTCCAAAGTTCTGCCATTTACCCCTACAAACTCGAGACAATAAGTGTTCTTATATTTGTCTTTCAGGAGAAAAAGAAAATGACTGTCAACTTAAAAATTGGGAACAAAACCTACTTCTTTAATGACAACTCAAGCTTACTGTCAGAACTTGAAAACGGCAATGCGCATCCTATGATTGAACGAAACAATTCTTGCAAAACAAAAGCCGATCACTCTCAGAAAACGTCCACAGGGAATCGAGTGTGTTCACCCTTAGTTAGCGGACGATCCAACAGCGACAAAGTGCGAATAACGGCCAGCAATCGTCCGCGGAATGGGTTCTCTGTAGTTTGCCACTATCTGAGGAAAAAATTGGGAATTGGAGAGGGATTTGGGGATCCAGGAGTGACATACATTGATATGTACTCCCGATTGCTGTTTCCACTGGGTTACATTTCCTTCCTTGTTGTCTACTTCGTGATCTACCTGATTTGAAGTTACCGGATGCTTCAGTAAATATAATGCAGACAGAGGGGAAACCGCTCGGCTTTTAGGATCAACAATCATTAATTTGCGAACTGTTCAGGTGCCTATAATCTGTATAAGAACAGATTGGACATTTCTTGGCCATGGATGATCCTTGATAAAGACTGAGAACCAAAGCGAGTCGTCCAGGATCCAGGATCTTCCTCAAGAGTAGTACAATCACGAAGCTCCTCCAGGCGAACGTTGCGATCGCCATCCACGGAGCTAATCAGATACGATGTCACAAGGAGAGTTTGGTTTAATGAGCTAGATCATAAATAGCGATATCCATGAAATCTGTAAGCCTCAACATGCCAAAATATTGCTGTAAATGTGGAAATAAATTTGCGTTATCACAACTTCATCGTTTCTGTATGATTTGTAGGGGTAATTTCAAGTCAGTAGTTCTCTCTCGAAAATTTACCAAATCTACTTCTTCAGAACCAGGCATCATAAAAACAAAGGAGCTGAGGTAAACCAACTTTATATCCACATTTAAATCAAAATTCTAGCAGTTTGTAAAACCAGATTAGAGTTTATATCTCGCGATAAGGGGAGGGGTCTTGGAGCTAGTCGAAAAATATCAACCAATCAGTGAGCTTGAAATTAATTGGGCTGTCTGGGATTGGCTGAGTGTGGATCGATCGGTGAAAATAAACTTAGGAACGGCGGCTATAAATAGATTTCGAACTTTATTGGCCCTGGTCACGTACTTTTATCGTGGCAGAATACCAAGTAAGCCTTATAAATCAGATCACCATTGATAACAATAACAATAACAATAACGACAACGACAACGACAACGACAACGACAACGACAACGACAACGACAACGGCAACGGCAACGGCAACGGCAACGGCAACGGCAACGGCAACGGCAACGGCAACGGCAACGGCAACGGCAACGGCAACGGCAACGGCAACGACAACGACAACGACAACGACAACGACAACGGAAACAGCAACGATAACTACAACAGCAATGGCAACGACAACGACATTAACAACAGCACTGCCATGCCAGTGGCAATGCAATGGCAATGGTACTGGCAACGACAACGGTAATTATTATTATTATTATTTGCCTCCACTGAAAGGTATTGTTTACACAAAACACATTTGCACAGCTCTGACAAAACCTTGCGTTTGCATGAGCCATTTATTTTCTGTGTGACAATTTAACAATGACCCCGTCAGTGGGTGTGAGGGTGGGCTTTATTCCAGTCTTGATTGGGATCTGGGTTTCGGGGGCCACTTCAACTCGGAAATTCTTTAAGATGCGCATAATGGTTAAATTGATCTCCATCTGCGCAAATCTCCTACCAATGCATGCATGGGGACCATGACCGAACGGCATGTAGGTATATGGATCACGTGACTTCTTGGCTTCAGGAGTAAATCGCATTGGATCAAACTTCTCCGGATCAGGCCACACTTGGGGGTCACGATGTATGCTGTATACAGGTATAACGATAGGTGTCCCTTTACAAATGTTTACACCCCTCACGACACAGTCTTTCGATGCCTCTCGGGTTATGGTGGATCCTGTTACAGATATTATATTTGTTATGAGTGAACTGTATGACCCAACTCGACAGTACTGTGTGTGCTGCTTAGGGGAAAGGTGAAACGCCACAGGTACATTAACTATAGTACAAGAGTAGGTGAAGTTTCTAGCTTTTTTCTGGGGCCAGAGTGAAGTAGAAATGTGGTTTGTTGGAGGTGATGGAAAACATTTCCGAAAGGATTAAAGCCTACGTTATGCTTGCATATTTCAAATGTCGTAGACAAATTATGAAAAATACACAGCATGACAACAAAAAGGCCAATTAGTAAGTAACTAAACTCATTATAGACACACAAGGCATGGCACAAGTGATCAGGTATCGAGAAGAGCTATAATGTAACAAAAAGCAGGCAAACAAACGAACATTATCGTACTGTTACTCTACAGAAATATTTATACTCAAAGTAGTGCAATGACCAAAACTATTTTTTTTCTTGTACGAACACATTTGCATCACGTAAAATGAGTGTACTCTGGGAAATATATAAACCATCTCTGAAAAACTGGTCATATGTACCAAACAAAGACAAACAGTTGTTTCGCACTTGAACAAGCATGGCTCATACAACTAATCTTGGTAGGGGCAAATTATGTATTATAGAATCCGTAAGTGATAGCAAGAACATATTCTATTTTATCGTAGCTGGATTAAATAACGTATTTGTGTCGGATATCGCCATATCAAGGTACGACAGTTCATGTACTGTCTGTCTGTGTTACTCACCTGGAGGAAAAAGCCTCAGTGTCTCTGATATCACCATATCAAGGTACTGTAGTTCTTGTACTATCTCGTAGGTCGGCATTTTATCCCCATCACTCCACACGCTATCAATCTCATCTTGAAGTTTGTCCTGTACATCCGGGTTAGTAGCTAGGTGATAGCATACCAGACCGAGGGTTGTAGATGACGTCTCGTAACCAACAAGAAGAAAAATGATGCAATTTGCAGCGATCTCGTCATCTGATAGCGTGTTTTTTCCACTGTCGGCACTCTCTGCTGCCAGCATTAGCTGCAGCATATCCTGCCGAGTTCAGATTTGGTTAACAAACATATCTACTGACAACATTTTGTCTCTTGCTAGGAGATAACGGGACTACTGGTTTAGATCTAACATAAAGTACCTGGCTCGCGATCTTACACATCGATCAATCTGTGAGCTTCTGCTTGGGACGTGTAGGATTGCATGAGACAGAGCGAGAGCGATTTGCGTCCTATCATGAGCCATTAATAACACGCATTACTCTATATCATGTTATTGCTGCCGTAGCGAAGCGAAGACAGCGACTCCTAATCGTGTTCGTATTGTGTGGTTCCAGAAAATATCCATACCCCCCCCCATGGAGGATCACTGAAAATGCCAGGGGGGTGGGGTCCAGAGGCGCAAATTTCCAAGGGTTATAGGGGTAAGAAGAGTAATATATTTCCAGAGGGTCCAAGAACACTGTCTAAGGGAAACCTATCAAATTCGCATTTGCGTGGATTTTTCACGTTACTGTTAATTTCCTGTTATTTTGTTGTTTTTTGCAAATTATGTTGTAAAATATACAATGATTTCATCTATGCTTCAAATATAACACCTTTCTGATATTA
>JANVCJ010080442.1:0-11359 GCA_026413505.1 Epizoanthus ramosus | reverse complement strand
TGATTTTGGACCCCACAAACCTCAGAAGGTAATTGAGTATAACAAATTCTTTCATTTTGCCCGCAAAGTGTTTTTCATTTCAGGGTTCCTTTAATTATCCTGCGTGGTTATAGTAGTCCGAGTTGCATAATAAATCGCGAATTTCGGCCACATAAGTGGGGTTTTGCTAAAAGAGATTGAACTACGCAACTAAGTGGGGTTTTAACACTAGTCAGTAATCCAGGATAAGGTGCGAATTTATAACACTAAGTAAAATAAAATGTGAAGCATATAAACAAATGTTGTCTGTTTGAAAATCTATACAACTTTCCTTGAGGAAAAAATATTAGGTAAGCATTGATTGGTCAATTTGAAGACCGTAATTTACGGTTAGAGATCGTAGCTTTGTCTATATTGTAAGTTATGGATCTTCGGCGTCTGCTCTTGGACTGTGCGCTGGACAGAAGCTGAGCTTGGCAGGGTTGATGAGATCATTATTTTCCATATTATAATAACGTCACAAGAGATAAAACTGAAAATAACTTACGTACGATGCTGATTCAGGAATTTTATCCCACAGACTTTTTTATATATTAAATATCATAGGAAACCTGAAGTAAAAACCGCCTAAAATTTTTAGGGTCCAAAGCCGTCGCACAAACAAGAACGGAGCGAAAACATTTCCTCATTTTTTGGTTCGACAGTCAATGGCCCGCCATCTTGGATTATGATGTCAGTGAGTTGCCGTTCCAGGCCACAGACGGTCAATAATCCAAACAAAAATACTACGAAGGGCCTGGGAACGGCAACTCGTTGACGTCATAATCCAAGATGGCGGGCCCATGATTGTCAAAGTGTAATAATAGACAAACGGTTTTGCTTCGTTCTCGTTTATGTGCTGGTTTTGGTCTCCAAACATTTCACAGAATAATTCAACGCGACAAGTTCTTTCTTTTTGCCCGCAAAGTGTTTTTCACTTCGATATTTTCAAGAATTGTATTGGACAGAGCCTGGTTTTCACTTGCGACGTAAGGAACGGAAGCACAAGCGGAACATAAGAAATCTTATGTCACCGTGCAAACAGCTTGACACAAGCGTAAGATGACGGAAGATTGGCGGAAGCGGAGACGGAAAGAACGGAAAGTTTCCTTTTCTTCTGTCTCGGTTTCTGCTTCCGTTGAGCTTCCATCTCTTATGTCGCCGTGAAAACAGAATACAACGCAGACGCAAGGCGAAAAATCAAACAACTGTCAAACCTTCCTTGCGTCTGCGTTGCGTGCTGTTTTCACGAGAAACAGAATTGACCGAAGCGCAAACGTAAGGAAAATTGCTTGATTCTTGTGTTTTCTCTTCCGACGTTGCCGTTTTTGTGTCAATCCTGTTTTTACGATGACATAAGAACTCTTCCGCTTGTGTTTCCGTTCCTTACGTCGCTCGTGAAAAACAGGCTTAAGGCTGTCTTTGCTATTTCCTATAAAACGTATTACAAGAAAAAACATATTTAATTCTTTTGTTTGCTTCTGCTTGATTTTCTTGCAGTCTTACTGAATTATCAGGTACATCTAACCTCGCCAGCAATCCCAATCCGTCTAGCCAAAACCATTACCCTGAAATTATAGGTCATTCGCATAGGTACTAATGCATAAAACGTGCTCCAATCTTCCTTGGCAATCAGCCAATTCTATTAATGTGATGACAAATTCGACGTTCAGATATTCTGGAGTCCTTTGATAACCACGGCTGTGAAGATTGCTTTTGCATCCTAATAATAGCCCTTAAATAATACACGAGTAATTTCCATACTATAAAGTGGGGAAAACGCCTGACAACAAAAATATAAGCTCTGTGAAGCCGGACTTGCACGCTGCGTCGTTTTCGTTATGATGCGATAGTGTACACTTTCGTGAAAAATCGTGCCGGAAAATTGAGAAAATCACAGGAAATTGTAGATAGATAGATACATAAATTGTTTTATAAACTATCTTAAATTGTAGAGTGAAACTAAAAAATAACGGATATTACAACGCAACATTACGGCAAACTAATTATTTACAATAAACTATTAGATTACAAATAGCGCACAAGATCGCAGAAGAATCTCCTCGCATCATCCTATGATTTTGGTGTACAATTACTCTGATTAAATAAAGAAACAAACAAACAAGACTGTGCATGTGCTCGTTCAAAAATGGCAGTCGTGCACGATCATAGAGAAGATCATTTGGTTGTGGCCGCTGTCGTTATTATTCCTTATATTATATCTTAATCAAAAGTACTCTAAGATGTAGATACTACATATTAAAATTCACATAAGCACTAAGATAAACTGATAATAAGACTATGGTTAATTTAAATATTCTAAACTAAAACAAAGAAATTAGCAATATCACCAAACTGTGCCAGAAACAACACTCTATAGATATCCAAATATAGTCTAATCTATGAGACCCCTTTCTTGTTAATGTGTATCTATATGAAGAGTGTTTTTATAAAAGGGCCCTTACCCAGGGTTTTCTCTCCCACCAGATGCCTAGGTCCGCGTGAAAGAAATCGGTCTGAGTTGCTCGAAGGTACGGTGGAATAAAAAGGGAAAGTTCCACCTGAAACGATATCGTGATTTTATTATTTGATTTGATTCTCCTTGTCGGACTGATCACTGTTCTGCAACAAATAGTTCTCGAGATATTTAGGGTTGAAGCCGGTTTGGATTTGTCACAAGACCTCACAAGTGTGGTTCATTGCAATATAAAACAGACTGAACAAATTATGCTTAAGGTTTTGGTGTCCGCCAAAAATAGAAACAGTAGTGAAAATCACTGTGCAGTCTCTAACTAGGTGGCATAAACCTCTTCACTCCCTGACAAACAAAATGGTATTACCCAAAATAACATATTCAGGAAAAACTCGGTTAAGCCAAGGTTAAGCCAAGGTTAAGCCAAGGTTAAGCCAAGGTTAAGCCAAGGTAAGTCAAGGTTAAGCCAAGGTTAAGCCAAGGTTAAGCCAAGGTTAAGCATAGGTAAGCCAAGGTAAGCCAAGGTAAGCCAAGGTTAAGCCAAGGTAGGCCAAGGAAAGCCAAGGTAAGCCAAGGTTAGCCAAGGTTAAGCAATGGTTAAAAGTTTACCCCGTGTTTTGATTTATTTCCTGGTAGATTTATTAAATAAATTAAATAGACTGCTGCTTCTGATCCTGGGTGAATGGCGTGACATCACTTTAGTATTTCAAACTCCCATAGAACCTGGTAAACAACGCTTTATTGCTTAGGTAGTAATTAAGATAACAGTCAAGTTTGAAGGGTCTTGACCCATGTGTCAAATTTTGTTGTTTCTCTCTAATAATCAACAGCTACTCCCACCAAATATAGGTTTTCGTTGGCCAATAACAGATACACATATTCAAGGGACTCGATTTCATTACTTGATTATTACTTTCAACTTCCTGTCTCTGTGCAAGTCATTCATATTTATTATCTTTTAAACCCCAGGACATTTTGTTTTGCTATTCCTAAACGGGAAATGAAATTATTATGAAGTTATAGTACAGTTTCATGTGCTACTCATAAATATGTTGTCATGAAGCAAACTATTGTCGAAAAGGTAACTTTATCTAACAATTAAATTTAACTAGAAGATTTTATAAAGATTATAGATTTAGCTTAGCTAAGATCAATCTGGTTCTTTTAAATATTCTCAATTCAATTATTCAGCTATTCGGATGTCATAAAAGTCCAAGATGGCGTCTTTGTGTCGTCACCTGTCGTCATGATCAAAATATTTACTTACCAAAATCTACGTCATTGACTAATTACCTAATGACGACAAAGTATAAGTCATTTATAGGTAATTAAGGTCAGAATTTGATACAAGCTTCCTTTGATCCAAAAACGAAAATGTCCGACAAAAACGAAAAATTATTCTTAATGTTAAATGCAAAACAAAGATGCCAACCCTGTACTTTTGTAGAGGTGATATTTTGATCAACAGAAGAACTAACATTTTCTTAAAGGTCTCCTAGTAGCTTTATAATAATTTTACAAAGCTTTGTCGCGAACTTTGGCGTACGATTGCCAGTCAATGAAAAAAATGTTGACAAAAACAACCTTGTGTTTTTCCGCTATGTCATCATGCCATGTCATTCCAATTATAGCTATGATAAGAGGATTAGAAAAGGGACGAGAGCGATCCGCCCCTTTCCTTTAAAGTTACTGCAGTGTGCTTTTCAGTTTAGCAAATAGATTCCATTTTCCGTGCGTCTGTTCACTAAAAGATGTTCAAATGACGTCAAAACACGGCGAGAGAACCAGAAGTGGCACACGAGCCAAAGGCGAGTTTGAACATCTATTAGTGAACAGACGCACGGAAAATGGAATCTATTTGTTTTATTCAATAATCGAAACAGATTTTCGAGGTTTTTCTCCATTGTAATTCAACTAAAACATAAATAGAGAAGAAGTGGTGTAACGCGTGTCGTCATTTCGGTATCTGTTCAAAAATAGATCACAGGTTTAGACCAATAACAGCGCGCGTTATATCTTGTTTATTGTATAAATAGCTGTAACCGGACATATGACACGTCTACTAAAACTAATTGGATGACATCAGCATAGATAATGTATGAAACAAATATGCAAATATGGTTTTGCTTTCAGAAATCGCAATTTTCTAGAAAAACATTTTTAAACAAAGAGTTTGGGTTTTGTTTTTACTACTTATTCTGTAGTTTTTACCTGCAAAGCAATGTTCACTGATTTGCTTGTTTTATACGCCTTGCTGAAAATCGGCTGGAAATTCAAAAAATGGTAAATCCAAGATCACGCCTAATAATGACAATATGATTTGGAACAATTGTTGCCATACCAACAATAAATATTTTATTGCCATGGAAATTAGTTAGTGTATGATAGAGAACCTACCTGATCCAGTTGAGCAAATTCTGTGGCTTAGAAACAGTAAGTAAACGCACTACCGCTGGGTAGTTTAAGGTTTGGGGAAATTCGCAAGCACAACAACTAGAAAAAGTCCCTCACGCAAAATTCAAGAATTATAAAACAAAACTTTTCACCCCGAAGATAAAACTTTACCGTTTCTGTATTTTTGTGCATTAATCAACAACACGACTGAAATTATAGTAAAACTACAAAACAAACGTAGATTTTGTTTCTATCAGTTTAGGCACAGGTTTGTTTTAACCTGAGAAAACTATAGCTATAGAGTTAATCCGTTTATATTTTGAATCCGCTTTAATTTTCCTCAGTTCTCCAAAGAAATCACTGCGCACTTCTTGTTGTTGTTGTTTTTTTGAAAAAAAAATCCTTAAAGTGGGTATTACGTCATATTTTGGTATAATCGGCGCAAAACTATAATTTCGCTGTTTCGAGCAGGGCCGGTTTCTGTTTTTAGAAGGCACTCGCCTGACACCTGGACGTATTGATGTTCAGTTGTCAACATTTTATTTCCAAATACTTATTATATAAATAACATATATAGAATAACGCAAAACGTAGAGAATTCGCACGGCGAGCATAATATTTTGCATCCTCGATGCTTTGACTAGTTTTCGCACGACACATTTGCCGCGAATGACCTAGCTTTGCATATAAAATATCAACTTATTTGAGTTCAAATTGACTTGTGAAAATCTACTTAGCTAACGGGTATACTTCGTGTTTCTTGCTTCCGTTTCAGATGTTTTGAAATTTAAGTATCAACACCTTCCAGACAAAGCTCGAAGCTTTGACGTTATTGGAACGCATGAAGGCCGAGAGCCAATAGAAAAGCGATACATTGTCGTTTGTAAGCCAATGCATTTGTTCTCAAACAAATATTAGTGTCACCAGAATTGCTTCCTCCAGTCGGACGTGTGGAGCGTGTGATCCGTACTAGTTGCTTATGGTCTTCAGCGAAACAACAAGGTAAATATGTTACTGTTTATAGTTAATTTGAGTCTTTGAAAACTGTGAACGGTTTTATACAGGTAGATAAACTCCCTGCTTTGATATACTGTGAGAACGGTATACGATAGAACTTTTTTATATGTCTGTCGTATAAAGCACTGAAAAAAAGACGAGAAGAGAAGTATTAAAGCATCTTGAGCTACATATCAATTCGATTCCGTTTTCAAGCGTCCTTTGGAAAAGATTGATTTTGATAATTGACTGTGATCGTGTTTCGAGATAAATGCAATTAATCAATCCTAAAATGTTTTCAGAACGTTTCACAATATCACGAAATTTAGGAAAGTTAAACCAAAGCAAGAAACTCGGTAATTCACAAGCCGGCAATTATTGATACATCGTGTTGTGTTGTTACAATTTTACGTGCAGTTATATGTGGCGAAGACAAAAGATATAAATCATTAGAAAATATCGTATTAGAGAGTTCTTCCTATATTGGTCAAGTCAGATTTCTACATTTAGTTAATCTTGTGTTGTCGTTTTTGAGTTACCTATGATGCAGATTTTAGTTACAAATTATCCGAAAAATGTCTTTCAGCCGATTACCTCTTTGTTGTTTCTCCTGTTTTTTTTTAACATATTTAACCTTATTTCGAAAAGGAAATTAAAAGACGATCGCCCTTGATTCTCATTCACCTTAGATGGCTTAATTAATACTCCTTTTTATCCCACGTATATCTTAAAATGTGGAAATACACGAAGATTTTCCAGAAAAGTAAGAAATGGCTCCATTTTATTCAGTTTTCTTCTACGGATGAAAATATTGATTTCTTTGTATATTGATCAAGGCAAAGTGTGAATATGACACGAGACAATCGTGAGTTATACTTTAGGTTTAATATAGAAACATGTTCATTTGCTTAACCTCATGCACTAGTTAATCTACTTTACTTTATCCTGATGCAAATCTCGACAGAAATACTCAAACACTTAACATCACCGACTCGCCCAAGAACACTAATGTACATCAGTTCATCGCATATCTCTTAGTTAAATTGTTCACCGTTGATCTACAATACTATCTGTGTTCTTTTTATTTTATTTTTATTTTATTTTTATCTATTATTGTTATTGTTCTAATATATTGTACAACTCCTATACTTTTTTTGTACAAGACCTACTGTAGATGAAAGAAAATTCTAACAAACTTGAGAACTAAAAGCTAGAATAAACTACTGTGCGAAATTAATAATAGAGATACTACTACTACTACTACTACTACTACTACTACTACTAATAATAATAATAATAATAATGGCTTTATTACAGCATTTCCACTATAACCAATGGCTCTTCATCTGTAACTTACAATGAAACTTATATACAATCTAAAAAATCTAGAACCTAAAATATAGAAACAGATATATAGAAATGAGTATTTAGATATATATAGGTATCACTAGGTATCGCTAGTAGCTTGAATTAGTTATATTATGCAAATTTCTTAACTAAAAGATGAGATTGACGCAGTGAAAATGCTCCCTATCATGCGTCAAGTGCCAGAAACACAGAGTTTTTCCTGTCAACAGCAGGGTGAGCCAGACGTTTATACTAAAATCTCTTACAATTGAGTTGCTCCAAACTGTGAATATTATAATTAATACCAGCAATGATAATTGATAAGCTAAATTGGTCATAAATTGTGAACTAGAGGATGTTAATGACAAAGCCTGTTCAGGTTAGGGTATATTTTGTATGAAATCGTTTTCTCCATACAATTATTCTGAACATTTCTGGCAGTTTTGTTTTGACAGCATCGAATGTCCTTCCGTCGACTAAGATTCCTTATCATTTTTTTAAAATTCAATTGATAAAAACTGTAGTTGTAAATAGGGAACTAGGTATCTACGTACGTCAAGAAATCCAGACGGTTTCTCAGTGATATTGCATTCGCGTTAAATATAACACAAACTTTGCCTGAAGCGTTTCATCGTGTTATCATACTAAATATTTAATTAGGATTAAATCTGTTCAAAAAAGAACAAGGCATTGACAAAAGTGATAAAAGGTCAGAAGTTTAGAATAACGAATGCGAAAAACCTAAAATTGCAGGAAATCTTGTGATTTATGTAAACCGTGAAACGGAATCGAGTTTGATCGGATGATTTGTAATTCACCTCCATCCACGCCATCCTACGCGGCGTTATCTCAAAATCTCTTGTTCCGCTCTTCTTTATAAAACATTTTTCATCGAATTGAGGTGTTTATTTGATGATATTTGGCAATATTTCACCGCATCAGTGGATGCCAAACTTCAGTGTTAGTGCTGAATTTGTTTTCGAGTCGGCTATCATGTCAGTAATTACTTGGACACCTCACTAGACTGAAGGCGCACTTAGCGCGATATACCGCGTGGTCAAAGTACACCTTGGCCATTAGTGATTCGCTGACGCTTTGCATATGTACATAATTTCAGTAACTTCTAATAATGTAAGCACTTCTTGGACAAACCGCTGCAGTTGTAGCCAATTCTATTATAGATCAGGATCGGCGGTATGCTATAAATGACAAACGAGAAAAAGATGAGTACAAAAGCTAAGTATAGATAGATACAAACGGTTACAATGTCTATAATGCTAACGAATAATTTGATTGGTTAATTTAAATGGGTTATAATCTAGATATACTTAGATTTCGTCGCGTCTGTTCTTTGGTTCTTTGTCTTAACTATAGCTGGAATATGCTTCTGTAGCCTTGTAGCCGCTGTCTCTGCTACAGTTTTATAAGTTCTAAGGGAACAATTTCTAGGTGTGTTAATGAGTGTCCTGTCTGCTTTTTTAAGAAATGATTTGTGAAGGATCAGTAACAGATACTTCAAACCAGTGTCCTGCTCCATTACTACTGACAGATGATCATTATTTTTCTGTTATTCTGGATCCCAACCGAATAACTCCCGACCGAATCATTTTCTCTCCGCTGCGAAGGGAAATTAGAAACTGCTGGGAGACTAAGTCAGCTTTTTCAATGAAAAGGAAATGAATCTGTCATTTGCAAAAACATAAATTCATGAAAACAGAGCTAACCTAACCCAACGCGAAAATTAAATTTAACATAAAATAAAAACAGAATTGTGTATGGAAGCTACTTTTTCGGCTAAAGGTGTTTGATGTTTATTGATTTCTATGGGATTTATCCTCCCTTGACGACCTCTGACTATAATAAACACAACAATCAACATATTCTAGATTTTCTTCTCAATGTTGCTCCTAGGGCGATCAGTGGTCATGATTAAAAGTTAAAAGTGTTGAAACTGATCTATGTTAAAAACTACAAACGTTTTGTTAAAGTTCCCAAATTTTCGATTCGTTTACTCTGAATCTTCTTCGGGGGACAATGGTTAAAAATTCAAGATGTTGTTTGGTTGTGCTTCTTGCTGCACCCAAGAGACCGAAGAAGAGGAATGTATGGGCGTGGAAATGGCATGTGTTCATTCACACAGTTTTTCTCCAGTGCGGAGTGCAATGATTTTTCTTCTCAAGTGAGCTGACAAGTTTCCTTGCTTGTCTGTACTGACCACCAAGTTTTCCTTTACAAATTTTCCCTTACCAATTTCAAAGCTCCATTGCATTACACGCATTCATTTTCCTTGAGAACTTATTTGTTCGTGTAGACTGGTAAATAGAGTTTTCTTGACCTATATTTAGGTAGTCCGAGCACGGGTGAAATCGGTACGGGTACCACTTTTATCCGTGCCGTGTCAACAATTATGTGTAGTGTAAATGGGGTAATAATATTAACAATAGGCTGCACACAGCCTGACGTTTCGCCGATTTTTGTGGTAAGACCACTTTTCTGATATTCATGTACTAGAAGCCAAATTCGGTTACTTTTCCTGAAATTGATTGCAGATTACATTTTTTGTTAAAAATATTTGATTAGGGTACCCTCCGTTTTCATGGTAACAGATTTATTGAAGGCGGTTTTTGTCCATTTTTACCGACGCATATGTTCATTCATTTTATCCTATTTCTGTAATAACTTTTTATTGACTTGCTAGACTTCTGCATTGTTTGTGACGTCATAGTTATTGCGCAATACTTTTCCAACAAGCCAAATATGTCAGTGTCATATTTTTGACTTATTGGAACGTGTGAGACGCAAGCTAACTTCGTGTATGTTACAATTTCTCATTTTACTTTGATTTGCAAATGTAAATTTTATTTCCATTTATAAACTAAAAAGGCATGTGAACTGTATACAAAGTAGAGCCACTGTAAGGAGTTTAAGCTTTTTCTTATACACGATGAATTATACTAACTGCTTGCAAATATATCTGCAAAAAATTATCATTAATTTCAAAAACAAGTTGATGTAACGGCCAATTTTAGCACATATGACGTCATAGTTGAATATGACGTCATAGTAAATTAATTGTTTTGTGATTATCTATCCCTGTACCAAATTTTGTTTAAATACATTAAATAGTATCAAAGTTACAGGCCGCGGACACTTTGTGCCCCTGGGCCTCCACGTGACCAGACTAAAAGCCCTTGTAAGATAGGGCTAAGGCGCAAAAGTGAGAGCCACAATCCCAAGCACAGCGACAATGCAGCACAACTCAATTCAAGACATGCATTTTTCAACAGTGTAGTTTCGATTCATATTGGACAGCTCAAATTGTTTTCACTGTTTTTGGTTCATGTTCAGTTTATTCAATCTATAACAGTGATATTTTGTGACAATGATTGAAATAACATCAGGGCCATTTTCAAAAAGCTAAATTCACGACCAATAGCACCTTTTTCGAAAAGTTGTATTCGATTTCCACTTATTGATCTTGCTGCATCCATATTTGCATTTGCAAACGCAATATCGTTATTTATTCAAGAATTCTTGCATTAAGATGCAATGCTCTTGTACCGAGAAAACCCGCGAAAAAGAGCTTGGGCAGAAAATTTTTGAGGGGAACAAATATTTTCTCTTCAACTCCAACCCCGACCCTATTGGAATAACCACTCAAGATCAAGAGAGAATTATTTCCTGTGTCTGTCTTGTCAAGAAACTCGTGATCTGCTGTATCAAACTTGTATCTACTGTCTACCTGTTCAACAGAAACCATATTTGGACTAACGATATTTACCTTTTGACCGGGGTCCACCTAAAAGGCTTATATGAAAAAATGTATCTAAAAAGTCCTATAGGGGGACTGGGTATTGTATGTACATATTAAGTGTTATGACAGGTGTTCACGTGACACAGCACGCATTTTCTTGCAATTCTTTTGAAGAGCAACGCTGTTCGAAGATGCGTTTCTGTTTTCATGTTCAAGTCAGCTAATTTTATACTATTTTTGACCATTTGTGGATGCCTGAGCTCATCATAAAGGGCTGAGAAGGCTTAATCCTTGCCTGCCTATTGGCACTGTGAATGTGGCAGAAAATGTTGGAATCATCTGCAAGGCTTCCAACAGTTCTGACATTCATGGACAAG
>JANVCJ010080420.1:0-11359 GCA_026413505.1 Epizoanthus ramosus | reverse complement strand
ATAGATTTTAACGTATCGCTTTTAACCGTATTATTGTATATTTTTATCATATTGTAACTTGTAACTTTATTCTTTATGATATTGTAATGCGCGCATGAACATATGCATATGGAATACGCGCACTATAAATTAATTTTATTATTATTTTATTATTAGAGATCATCTACCCCTCACCCCTCCCCTCCCAGCTGCAGTCCTAGCTCAAGAGTCAAGGCGTCGTGTCGTGACACGTTGCTTTCACACAAAGTCAACCATACATTTATTATGCAAGCTACATGTGCCTGGCTGTAATAAAGTAACAAATTTTCCCTAAATAAACGCTTCAACTCTAATCTGAACTTGAATATTTCCAGACACATCTCACAAGATTACTCGAGCCAGGGAAATCTGTCTGCTGTGAACTTACCGTAATCGAACGGCTTTTGCATCTGAGGAATATTCAGCAGCACCGGGGACTCGTCTTCTGTCAAGATAGAAATATATTATATCAAGAGCATACAGTGATAAACGCCTTAATATAAATATGGGAATACGGCCGGATAGTAATAGTATAAACAACACATGCGAAGCCGTGGTCGCGTGCATGCACAGGAATGCGGTCAATTTCACTGAATTCCTTCAAAATGATACAGCACACAAATTCTGTGATTGTTAATAACTTACCAAAGTAATCGTGTGGAATGGTTTGAGGAGATTTTCTTCTTTTTATACTCTGAGTCATTGTCCTTTCTGATCATCAAGAGAATCTCAATGTTTCTACTGCTCTCATGTCAGTCAGCTTGTGCGCGCCAAAATACCTCGAGGGACTTCGCCTGGTTACCAAGTACAAGTGAAAACAAAATGGCGGACAGAGAGTGTACTTGATGTGAGTGAGTTACATGTAGTATGGAAGGTGATTTCAGTAACTTTGGGCTGTATAATTCAGATGGCAGTGAGAATGAAGATAATGACGAGAACTGGAAAACAGAATTTACGGAAGAAAATGAGAATAATATTGATTTCGGGTTACCTGTTAGTGATAAACAAAATAGTTTGCAAGTTCCGGATGATGGAGAAGAATCAAATGGAATTGAAGAAAACAAAGGCAAGGTGAAGGTGTTGACTAGAATGGAACTGAACGATCATAAAGCAGGTATGGAAGGGCTTGATAGAGAGAGAATTAATCAAATTATCTTCGAAGCCAGTAAAGGCTCCCGATTCTACGACAATGAACAGAAAAAGGAAAAGCAGGTTGCTGAGAGAATCGCAAGACAGAGTGAGCGCTTACGACGGTTTACCTCTCAGCAAAGACGAGATGCGATGGCAGAAACTGATCGAATCGTGCAGGAACTGGAAACCTCGCGTGATCTGTCTCGTTCGATTATCCATATAGACATGGATGCTTTCTATGCCGCAGTGGAGATGAGAGATAACCCGAAGCTGCGTGACATCCCCATGGCAGTTGGAGGCAACTCCATGCTATCTACGTCCAACTATGCAGCCCGGAAGTTTGGCGTGAGGGCTGCAATGCCCGGCTTTATCGCCAAGAAACTGTGCCCGCATCTTGTCATTGTGCCACCTCATTTTCACAATTATCGCGAGGTGAGCGACCAGGTGAAAGAAATCCTTTCCGATTACGATCCAAACTTTGTTGCAGTGAGTCTTGATGAGGCATACCTCGACCTTACGGATTATTTGAAACAAAGGCAGCAAGATGGTGGACAGAGAGCGTTTACGAGAGCACAGCACACAAGTTCTACTACTCGTGAAGATGGGAACACTGAGCAGGCCAGCACAAACCATAAGGAGTCAGCAACAAACAGTACAAGTCTTTTACAAGACAATGCACAAATGTTTGGCTCACCTTCAGAAGCCACTACCAGGTTAACAGCCACAGTGAGAGATTCTTTTGCATGTGCTGAACTACTGAGATGCACCACTAATGAAGCTATAGATAGTGTACAACTAGTTGAGTTTGGTTGCAATGTTGAAGATGTTGTAAAGGAGATAAGGTTTAGGATTGAACAGAAAACCCAACTAACAGCAAGTGCTGGCATAGCACCGAACATCATGCTGGCAAAAGTATGTAGTGATAAAAACAAACCAAATGGGCAGTACTTCTTGAGGTCAGACCGTGATACTATCAGAGAGTTCATGAGCAATCTTCCAATAAGGAAGGTTAGCGGTATTGGCAGAGTTAGTGAACAGATGCTTAATGCCCTAGGAATTGTGACTTGTGAAGATCTCTACAACAAGAGAGAGTTATTGTACCTGCTTCATTCGCAAGTGTCCTTTGGATCATTAATCCAAGTATCACTTGGCTTAGGAGCAACAAGACTAGAAGGTAATAGAGAGAGGCAAAGTATGAGCACAGAGAGAACATTCTCTGAGATCAGTCAACCTTGGCAACTTTACAGTAAGTGTGAGGAACTGAGCCGGGCCTTGGCAGAGGACATGCAAGCAGCAAACTTAGCAGGCAAGACAGTAGCCATTAAACTCAAGACAGTAAATTTTGAAGTAAAAACTCGTGCTATGTCTTTACCTAATCCTATCTATTTGGTAAGTGACATATTTGAAACAGCCAGAGAATTACTTAAGAATGAAATCAGAGCTTGTTTGCCTAAACCACTAAGACTTCGTTTAATGGGTGTCAGACTTTCCAATCTTCAGCCAGCTGCTAACTCAAGCAAGGGCAGAAAGCAGGAGACAATCACAGAGATTATCAAGAGAAAGAAACTTGTTGATGGAAGTTCTACAACTATGAAACAGCAAGCCAATACAGAATCACATGAGCCCCTAGTTCAGAATGATAAAGAAGCAGAGAGAACCTTTGCTTGTCCTGTTTGTGGCACACAACAGAAACTTCCTGCTGAACATTACATGGCACAGGTCAACAAGCACCTGGATTTGTGTCTAAAGAGTTCAAAGGAACCAACAAGAACTGACAAATTGAACAGACCAAAAGATATTTCTGAGGTGCTTGGCGTTGCTGCATCTTTTACAGCCAGTTCTGCTTCGTCAAATGCAGAAGACAGCAATACAAATGACACGGCATCTGATTCAGAACTAAACCAGGAACATGGTCAAGTGTCATGCTCCACAACCAAGATATTGACATGCCCTGTGTGCGGTATTTTACAAAACCTCACTGCTGAAGACTATCTGGAGCAGTTTAACCAGCATGTGGATCTTTGTTTAAACAGAACGGCAATCGAGCAAATGCAAGTGCCATCTAAGAAAGTTCCCCAGCCACCTGTAACCCAGCAAGGTTCATCTCAAGGAAAGAGGAAACGAAAGTTAACACAAGGCACTTCCAAAAAAGTCACTCTTGAGCAATTCTGGTCAAAGTAGTTTGAAGAAGGGTCAGGGTTTAGCTAACCTCATTTGCAGCCACTTATGGAACTTGTCATGCTTTTTTTAATGCTTAAATTAGTGGTGTACTTATAATACAGGATTGAATGCTATACTAAAAGGGATAGTGTGGCTCAGGTGTGGCTACAGAATAAATTATACTAAATATTTTTAAGAATTGTCTTATTCATTTAGCAAGAAATGAATCAGACAAATGTGGCGAGTGCCATGAATAACTGAGAAGGATTCCAGGGTTTTGGTTTCCTAACTTTTGTAAACAATTAATTTGCCAGCAATAGTTTCAAAGGGCTACAATGGTCTATAAGTCTTTGCACGGGCTAGCCCCTGGTTATTTAAGTTCTCGATTTGAAAACCGAGATACGACATATTGCCTGAGGGACTCTGAAAATAAACTAAAAGTTCCACTGCCGCGAACTAATTATTATCAAAGAAGTTTTAGCTATAGCAGCACAACACTGTGGAACAGCCTTCCTTGTCGAGCAAGGCAAGCTGGGTCCCTAAGGCAATTCAAACGCCTAACTAAAGAGATTTTCTAAGGCACGGCATTCGTGGAAAGCAGCTCCATTTATTTTATCTGTTTT
Source organism: Epizoanthus ramosus (assembly GCA_026413505.1). Classification (NCBI taxonomy): domain Eukaryota; kingdom Metazoa; phylum Cnidaria; class Anthozoa; order Zoantharia; family Epizoanthidae; genus Epizoanthus; species Epizoanthus ramosus. Next base: position 7,427 of record JANVCJ010080420.1, on the reverse strand, counting down.
TATCTTCCTTATTTTAACTTGTAAATAGCTGATGAATTGACCGTGTTTAAATAAAGATTACCATACCATACCATACCATACAAGTATGTCCTAAAAGTTGATTACTTAATGGACAAACGATTACAGGTATGTCCTAAAACATTGGTTATTTGATGAAAATAGATTACAGGTATGTCCTAAAAGTTAGTTATTTGATGGGAAATCGATCGCAGATTTGTCCTAAAAAGTTGGCTATTGGATGGACCATCGATTGTAGGTTTGTCCTAAAAGATGGTTATTTGATGGACAATCGATTACAGGTTTGTCCTAAATAGTTGGTTATTTGATGGACAACCGATTGCAGGTATGTCCTAAAAGATGGTTATTTGATGCATGGACAACCGAGTACAGGTATGTACAAAAAGGTTGGTTATTTGATGGACAATCGATTGCAGGTATGTAGAAAAGGTTGGTTATTTGATGGACAACCGATCGATTGCAGGTATGTAGAAAAGGTTGGTTATTTGATGGACAATCGATTACAGGTTTGTCCTAAAAAGTTAGTTATTTGATGGACAACCGATTGCAGGTATGTAGAAAAGATTGGTTATTTGATGGACAATCGATTACAGGTTTGTCCTGAAAAGTTGGTTATTTGATGGACAACCGATTGCAGGTATGTAGAAAAGGTTGGTTATTTGATAGACAACCGATTACAGGTATGTTCTAAACAGTTGGTCACACATACCGTCACAAATATTTTACAAATGCCGTCATAACTGATGCCGCCTTAAATAACCAAGTAACGTCAAAACATCCCCTCATATACGATGTCACAAAAAACGTCACAATCATTGTCAAAATACTGGTTCTCCAGGCCCTGCTGGTGTCAAGGGAGAAATAGGTCCAGTCGGACGTCAGGGACCAAAAGGTTCGAAGGGAGAAGATGGGAAGAAAGGAGCAGTGGGTGCGAACGGTGGCAGAGGAGAGAAAGGAGACGACGGATCTCCTGGAGTACGAGGAAACCAGGGGCAGAGAGGAGAAACGGGTATACCTGGTCTGAGGGGTGTTAAGGGTGACAAAGGAGAACGCGGAATTCAAGGAGACACTGGTTCCAATGGGATTCAGGGAGAGCAAGGCAAGACGGGGCCAACAGGTGTTAAGGGAGATAAGGGGGAGACAGGCGACCTGGGTCTGGCTGGTAAAGAGGGAATTTCCGGTGTCCCTGGTGAGCCTGGGCCTCCAGGGAGTAAAGGGAACTCAGGTGAGCCCGGTCCCAGGGGACCACAGGGAGACCAAGGCCAAGCTGGTGAAACAGGTAAACCTGGAAGAAAAGGTGAGAGTGGAATACCGGGAGAAAGAGGAGAGAAAGGAGACCAAGGCAGAATTGGGAAAACAGGATCAGCGGGAGTTAAAGGTAAATGTACCGTTTAAGTTTTAAGGAACCTTGGGCTGCTACATCGGTACCCCCTTTACCCCTCCCCCAAGGGCTTCAAAGTACCCTATTACCCCTCCCTCCAAGGACTGCAAGGTACCCCTATAACTCTAGCTCCGCCCATGCTATATGTTGATAAGCTGAATATTCTGTAAACACGTTCGTTTGGTGGCAAAGAACAAAATATCAAAATAAAAAAATAAGAAAGAGTTCGTGAATACTTTTAGGAGAAATAAGGTCCTGTACTTTGAGAGAGGCCACTTTCGTACACATCTTCTTAATTGTGGCTTTAGAATAATTTGACATGTTTTGTCACACGTTTTTCAAAACTTGTCTGACTAAAATCATATTGTTGGTTTTAAGGTTATCTTCAAAGTCTCAAACAAACGCAAAACGTGTGAATAGGCTGTTGCGATCCAAGGCAAACTGTTTGCAACACTGAGCATTTCCATATTTTTAAAAAAAATTTAAAAACTTTATTCATCCATTTTAAGAAAAGGTACATTACATTTGATTTTAGAATTTTACAGAAGGGAGAACGAGAGAACTAATTTAAAAAAGAGGAAAGAAGAAAGAAGAAAGAAGAGAAAAAAAAGACGGACAATAAGACTCTTAGTTCGAGAAGTATGATTTAAGCAATCGGTCCTTACTAACGGGTATTTAGTACAGTAATTGAGGTTGGATAGATAAGCAAGTGGTTACGTAATTAAGTGAGAATGGTATTCATGAAATATTACATTCCACTTCTTTATAAACACGTTTGCAATTTCATTTTCTATTTGGTTTCTTGCAGAAATCCTACAAAGGTGAAGTGCTGATTTCGAACATCTATATCATGAACAGAAAATATGATATTTAGCTATAATAAATAGATGGTTGATCAAACTTGTATGGCTACTTGATTGTAAAATTCCATAAAGGATTTGAGCATTTCTATATGCTATTTTCCGGCAATAATGTCCTAAACAGTTGGAAACCTAAACCGCAAAGGTGTTTCCATTCCAGTTATCGCAAACAGTGTATGTTGGATCTGAAACGGCACGTCGAAAACTGTTTGTGTTTATTTGCGAAGTGGTCTGTCTATATAGACAACAACGTTTGGCTAAGCAACATTCTTGATCTTGAATAGCAGTCAGATATTCTGTCCATGGGTTTATCAGAAATATGCCTCAGATCGAACTGACGTGTTCACTGATGGTGGACTAACATATTGTAAACTACATGTATGTTCAGAGAGTTCCGATTCACATTTTGTGTCTTACTGTATGGTACTAAAAAAATGCCATTAGCTACAAAGATTTTGAGTGACCTATGATGACTGGTTAAGTTTAAGGTTTATATTATTGAAATCATAGGACGTTACTTTGGTTCATAACTCTTCAATGTATTATTAACTGAGGGTATTGCTATATATGTTTCATCCTGTTCAGGTGTGCGAGGTCCACAAGGAGAGCGGGGACTGCCAGGCGACCTTGGGAAGAGAGGCCAAGTGGGTGTGCCTGGACCTGTGGGTGAGCCAGGAAGGCAGGGAATTCAAGGAATAAAAGGTGAAACTGGACAATCAGGAACGAATGGTACAAAAGGTAACCAAGGCAACGGCGGCCTCAGAGGACCAAAGGGGGACAATGGAAAACCTGGGCTGCCGGGGCCTGCTGGTGCTAAGGGTGGTCAAGGGACACCAGGCGAGAGAGGCATGATGGGTGATCAAGGATTGCCGGGAATACAGGGAATAAAGGGAGAACCAGGGCTGATGGGGACACCTGGAGACAGAGGTTTGTGTACATGCCACCCTCATATATGGGCATCCATCACTCAGTAACTTTGTTTGTTTGTTTAACTTTCGTTCTCGTGTCAGTACTCGAGTCTTGCATATATAAACTGACGAAGTTGAACTTGGAAATATGAATCCCGTAATGTGCGACTAGAGAAACCAGGGTCACTTTGATTCGGCCTACTGAAATCAACAAACCGTAAAACTATTCAACGAAAATGAGCGATTCCCACGATTTGTATGGAATCAAAACCTTAAACTCGAATTATTTTGAGTAAAAATCGTATTGTGATTGGCTGTCCTTTCGCAAGTGACCTTGGTTTCTGTAGTCATACTGTAAATATACAGACTATAGAAATTTCAGAAAATAGTTATGGGAACAATAAGCTAGTATAGATGTAGGAATTCTACAACGCCAAAAATACATACCTGGAGCATATAGCATAGACCGAGCCCAAGGTGTCGTGATTCCAACTGGACATCTCTGCTTAAAATCGCTACGCTACGTTTGTTTCGTTTATTTGTCTCAGGAGATGACGGGCAGAAAGGCGAACCTGGTTTGACGGGAACAAAAGGCGAAGTGGGCTTAGCAAGTAAAGGAGACAAAGGTGATGCGGGGTCACCGGGAGACCCAGGGCAGAGAGGAAATCTGGGACCGAGTGGTGGGCAGGGTCCAGCTGGAAAAGACGGGCGTCCTGGTTTGAAAGGAGCAGCCGGGATCGTTGGCGAGAAAGGTATGGCGACAAACACAAGCAAAAGGCTGAGGTATATGAAGTTGTTTTGTTACCGTATGAAAAATAATTAATTCTATTCCATGACTGTTCTTAGTTTTTCAGAGACAAGCTGTGTGTGTGTGCGTGTCTAACTAAAGTTGGTTAAATGTACAGCCGCCATATTTTTTATTATGGCCAATTGTGGCAATCGGTGTGTCGCTCAGCTGCAACAGTGCGTGCAACGTCTCTGGCTTTCGCCATTCTGTTTCCTAGCGTAAAGTGAACTTTGAGTCAGCGGTTAGCAAACCATAGAGCTGAAGCGTGATGGGCTGAAGACCAAAACATTCGTCAAGCCGGCGTAAAATTTTGCAGAAGCGGGACACACGATGAAATTTGTTGAAATTGTTCAGTGCAATGTTGCAGAAGTAGAATTACTTGATTTATGGTAGGCGTGAACAACTCGTATAAATGGTACAAAAGGTCTTGTTAACTTATACCATGTGCTGTGGTTTTCGACTCCATTCTATGGGTGATTTAGGGCCACTTTTGGGGCTTCAGAAATCTGGCACGACTGTCTAGTACAGAGAAAAAGTAAAAGACGGCCCCAAAACGATACATTCCACGACCTCTTTCGATTGTTCATCGCCGTAGCCATGAAGATACATGACAACAACTGTTCCAAATGTGCATGCTCCACTCGCTTTGAATTCCAACCGTCGTGTTGACGTCAAAATTCAATCGTCCCCAGCTCTCCTGGTACTCGATTACGCATACCAGTTGACTCAAAGTATAATGTAGTGTACTTTTAATTAACTCTCTAACTAACTAACTAACTAACTAACTAACTAACTAACTAACTAACTAACTAATGAAACTAAATCAACTAATGCAACTAATAAATCAATAAAACTAAATAAATAAACGAACTGATAAAACCAACTAACGAAACTAACCATTGAAACAATAAACTAATTAACTAATGAAACCAACTAAACTAAATAACTAATGGAATTAATTAAATAATTTACTAATGAAAAAAACTAACGAACTTACCAACTAACTAACTAACTAACTAACTAATGAATCTAACATAACACATCAACTCTTAGTCGACCAATCCCATCATATAACAGTACATATTCAGTGACTGGATTTCACACCTATCTTCTCTATTTACTGGTTGGATTTACAGGTGAGAAAGGGGACAGAGGAATGCAAGGAGCCAAGGGCCCAAAGGGAATTCTTGGAGCCAAAGGTAGCAGTGGTGTAGTAGGGCCAAGGGGAGTAAGGGGTCTGCCAGGAGTAGGCGAAAAAGGTGCAACTGGGCGAGCAGGCCTAAAGGGTGACATTGGCCCTCGTGGACTGGTGGGGCCTGATGGCAGCAAAGGACAAAAGGGCAACCAGGGACAGCAGGGTTCCAAAGGTGATGAAGGTCCTCTGGGGCCACTAGGACCTCCAGGGGCAACTGGCCAAATAGGACCAATAGGTAGTTTGGGTCCTCGTGGGGAAAAGGGAGAGCTTGGCCGCCAAGGACCACAAGGCAAACAAGGCGAACGGGGTTTCAAAGGGCAGCAGGGTTCCAAGGGAGTCAAAGGAATCAAGGGCGATATAGGCACACAAGGCCCGGAAGGCGCAAGAGGATTTAAGGGCGAACGTGGCGAAAAAGGAGGAGAGGGCATGAAAGGCAAGTAGTGTATTATCTGGTTAATATATATTAACGTCTCAGTATTACTGTAGTTCCTAGAAAAGCATGGGGACATGAACCGCAGGGTTACTTTACTATCGTGAAAGTAATAATGTAATACTGAACTAGGAAAGCATGGGGGTAGGGTTACTTAACTATCGGGCAAGTATTATGGTGATTCCTAGAAAAGCACGGGGACATGGGGCCGCAGGGTTAATTAAGTATCGGGCCAGTATTATGGTAATTCCTAGGAGAAGCATGGGGAAATGGGCCGCAGGGTTACTTAATTATCAGGCCAGCCATTCAAGTGGAAATGGCAAATCATTGACCCTTGCTTGGTGACACTATAATTCCTTTCCTTTTGGTTAGAATAGAAATGTAAAGTAAAAAGTATTCAAAAAAAAATTATCGGGCCAGCATTATGGTAATTCCTAGAAAAGCACGGGGACATGGGCCGCGCCGGAATACTTAACTAACGTGCCACGCTTACGCTAATTCCTAGGAGAACATGGTGACCTGGGCCCGCCGGGATACAAAGGAAGCCGAGGATTGCCTGGCACGGTTGGCGAAAGGGGAGTAGAAGGCATGAAAGGCAAGTAAAACTGGTTAATGTAGAATTAGATTCCATCAAGAGTACATAAGGGACAGAGAGGGAGTCTCCTGGTATAGGTCTTGAGATATGCGAATTTCAAAAAAGTTATTTTAGTAACACGTGCTAACGCACACGAAAACAGCCAGTTGGAACCAGTCTCCGCGCTACCGTATGGCGCGAAAGAATCCGAATAAACCACAGTCAGAAAATGGCGGCTTGTAACTCCATTTCGTTCGCTGATGAAGGTATGTTGGAGAGTGCCGGCAGCTGTGTTTTTAATTCCTGATGATTCTGAAGCGACAGTCGTCTCAATAATCAGATTGATGAGTGTTTTCTGTATCCGATAAATCCTTACCCCAGATTTTTCAGATTTTTCAGATTTTCTTTATTTCCACAGACATTTTATACAATATTGATTACCCCACTGGTTTTACTAGTCAGACTCCGTATAAATATAAATGTTACGACGGAACTGATCGGCAATTAATAAAGTTTAAACTTAAGTCGAAAATACCAATAAAGGCATACAAAATAAAGAAAACTTTAGTGAAGTACAATTCCTCCTTATTTTATTGCTCTCGTTGGTATTTCCCCAAAATGAAACAATCAGAAACACAATCCGGGCTTGGTCAGTTGGTGAAGACAAAACTTGTAAAGCGCGGGAAATTTTTGATAGGACGTGTACGCTTGGCTTGCAGTTTCTCGCGCCTTCGTCTGTTGTTGGTATTGCGAGCGAGATGACAGCTCACAGACATGCGTGTTATTTCGTTTTGTGATGAGATTAGATTTGTGGATTAATATTTGCTTTGTGAACACAATTAGTAATGAACTTTACAATGCCGATAGAATCGGAAGGGCAAGACAAATATGGAGACGTGGCTTCAATCGAATGAATCACTATTATTTCTTTCATCGCCTAAATTTATTTGTGGAGGACAATTTTGAAAAACGAGCAATTGTAATATATAAAACAAAACGAAATGATCTCTTAGAGGCCTGCATATATTATCAAAATCAAGTGCAAGTTTGTGCAGTTTGTATGCAATTCTAATACCAAGCATTTTCATGTATAGACTTGATAACTGGATACTCAATCTCAGTTTGATGATCGTTTCTTACATGACACCTCTGTACTGTAAAGGGCATTATGTGGAGCCAAATGAAGCTTTTGTTCGTCAACAACAACAACAACAACAACAACAACAATTTATTAACACTCACAAATTAAAATAGTTTTTTTACAAAATGAATTG
>JANVCJ010080409.1:0-11361 GCA_026413505.1 Epizoanthus ramosus | reverse complement strand
AAACTTGATGTAGGGTTCAGACAGCTAGCAAGGTTTGAAACATAGAGTTGATCTGAAATTTCCTTCAGCCAACTGGGTTAATGCACTGAACTTCCCTGATGAGAGTGCATTGACCTTGGTTTAGTCACGACTCTCATTTGGACTGGTTTGTTGAATAGACTGATTAATATACTCTAGAACAAAATAACACTTACGAAATGATACACTGGTATTCAGACATACTGACATAGCCTACAGGACAAACGATCATGGTAAGGTATAAACAGGTTTTAGAAGTAATCCGTTATCTTATTTCAGTCTTGTTTGTTGGCTTGGCCAGATATGCATAAGAGGGAGAATATAAAGAAAATAAAGAATTTATATAGACTAGTTCTCTGGTCTCAGCTCATCTTAAAAATCATATTAACTCTAAATGGATATTAATTTATGATGATAGGGTGGACATACGTTGTATGATCATAAGAATTAAATTTTGTGCGAATGTACGCTTGCTGCCCATGACAATTGCATCGACCGAACAGATTTGTGGGTAAAGTATAATTTATACGTAATGTATGCATTAGATTCGACACATGTAAAAGTTGTAAAGTGCGACGTTTGAATCAAAGACAAACTTTTGCCGTTCTATTCGACTGGCTCGGTCGAATAGAACGTCAGGTCGACCCAAATAGAAATGTGTCGAACTCCATTGATTCGAACGTCGAACTTCACATGTACCTAATAATACTGACATTAGATTCGGTACGTTTGAACCGGGTCTTAGTATTCGAATTAGATTGGTCATTATTCAAGTGACAGCGCAGTGCTGACATTTCGGATTCCGACAATGACGACCTTTCTAAATTTAACGTCAACCAGGATTGTGTGGCTTGCCTTAACATTAAAACCTTTTTTGATGTTTGAAACGAATTCATATTTAAAAAGGAATGTGTCAATTCAGAATTATAGCAAGAATTAAATTCGTCGACAAAAATCTCGTATAGTTGGTAACTACTTTTTTGGTACTTGCACAAGATCCTAGAAATCATTCGTGACACTTCTCCATTCTTTTTGTTGTTCCAGCAAAGCTTTTTATAAAGGTCAAATGCATGTGCATTCCTTTCCTATATGTAACGTGTATTTCTATGTATTTTTATGTTCCATTACAATATAAAGACATTACAAATGCAAACAAATGTATAGGGCATTGAGTACAAACAAAGCTATTGTTGTTGTTGGTGGTGGTGGTGGTACCTTTTAAGGGGTTAATGAGCTCGAGCCACACCCAAAATAGTACTTTTTAGGGAATTCCTGGGAAAAATCGACGATCATTCCCGTCTTACCCAGTATGGGAGTTCCCCCTCCCCGGGCCTTTTGCGTAGACTGTTGTTACATTTTGCGGTTATTTTTCTGGTTTTCAGCAAGTGAGACTACTGAAGAAGAAATCGATCGCGACGGTTGGTTCCGAGTTCACAACCACTTCAGAAACAATTTAGGCCGCGGATAATTCAAATTTCAAGGACAAACTGTTTCTTGTTCGCCGAGGAAAAGATATATTATGTGGAACTTCTTTGACTTTTTGGATATATCGATTTTGTGGCGATTGGCCAAGAGATGCGGAGCCGGGAAAAGATTTTATGGAACCCACATTCGGATCGGGCCGGAATCCTCCCTTGTCTTCATTTCATACGGGGAAATACTTTTCGGCTTTCTCGCTCTAAATTCCGTCAACTCGCGCCCAAAATGCAAAGAACACACAAGTACACGATGATCTCAAGGCAGGTAAATTTTATTTTCAAAACTTTAGGATTATTGAGAAACGGACAAAGTTTCCATACAGTGTTAATTTAGTCTAGCTTTTTCCATTTCTTACTCCGTGCTACTACCTCTGTTATTCTGCCTTCTAACAAAAACTGATGAGGAGCCCAAAGCTTTATAAGCCTCATGGTTTCTTTTGGGGTTTCCTCGCCACTCATTACTTTTGTATTTCCTTTTCTGTATAAAATTTGTGGCAAAATAAAGAAATGAAAATGAAATGAAACGTTAGAGTGTGGCTGATACACACATGCATACATGTATATATATGATACTGATGCACTGTCTTGAAATGAGTTTAAATGAACTAAACTATATCACATGCCAACCTGAGCCTCAATCTTGCCAGCCTCTTCTCGTGACATTCTTTCCCGAAACTCTTCAAAGTACTTTAGCCCAATCTTCTGTTGCTTACTGAGGGTAGCACGGTCCCTCAAATCATCAAGTGTCCGTAAGCCCTGAGGAGGGAACACACATGTACGTTAACACTTTCAATTGCTAAAGGTTAGCACGCTCCCTCAAGACATCAAGTGGATGCACCCTCCCTGAGGAAAGGAGTACACAAGATAAAGGTTAGCATGCTACCTCAAGACATCAAGTGTCTGTAGACCCTGAGGAGGCCACACACACGTTAACACTTTGCTAAAGGTTAGCATGCTCTTTCGAGAGATCAAGTGGCTGCATGCTGAGGATGGAGCATACAAGATAACACTTCAAAATGCTAAAGGGTAACACGCTCCCTCAAGTCCTCAAGTCGGCCTGCACCCTGTTCCCTTCAAGTACAGTAAATATTAAGTGGGGCTTGATCTTAAAATTAGTGACTAGTCAGAATAATTATTGCTCTATGAAATAACACAATAATTATTAAATAACATGTTATTACCTGAGCCACCCACATTTCAGCTGTCGCTGGGCCTGCACCCCATACTTCATTAAACAGATTAATAGCATCAAGCTTGGGGTCAATATGGTCCAGTCTCCTCAGATGACCAGTCTCAACAATTTCCCAAATCTTCTTGGCTAAACGCTCACCAACAAAAGGTAACTTGCTGCACTCCTGGTCAAATAAATAGGTTTACGAGATACAAATTAATGGACCTCTTCAATATAATAGCCACAGCCATTTGATAAGTACTGTATATTATAGTTAGCCTTTGAATTTGACAAAACATTCTTTATTTTGCACTTGTTCAAAACTTAAGTTACTAAGCAGCCAAGGTAAGGATCGAATAAGATGTACATGATTGTACAGTGGAGCAGTACACTGTCAATAATTGACTTCCCTATAATGTCAAATCTGATATATCTGATTCAGAATATATACTAGATATCTAGTAATTTTTGCAACTCCAAAAGTTTCTACAAGACTATTACTATAAATATATTACATGCTTATAAAACATACGGTAGTTACCATAACTTTACAATTTAGTAAATTCCCTAATAATAAACTTCACCCCCTCCATTTTCACGATGAAAAGTTATTTATTTCTTCAATAATATTAAACACTTCCTTCTGGAATTTATAAACCCTCGTCAAACCCTCACATAAGAAATGTAAGCTTTTTCAACAAAAATAAGTCCCAAGTTCATTTTTGGAAGTATACACTCAACTGTCCAGTTGTGACATTTTTAGTTTATCAGATTAACTCACTGGATGCAAACTTACTTCCCAAGTCTCAATTTTCTTGTGGTATTGTTTGATTGACGTGATTGCCTTTCTGTAACCCAGGGCTCTCCACTGATCTTTCGTGTTCTTGTAGGCTGTGGCCAGAACCTACGGGTACATGGAAGTCCCAACAGTTATGTACATGTACTGCAACATCAGTCCAAAAATTTTTGCAGTGAAAATGTTGGGCTTATAGTTATGGTTATAAAATAGACTTGGTTATATACTCTGACAAGAAAGAATTTAGATGTGAATCAAATCAAACCACACATTCAAGTTCTGACTGACATCAGTGGAAAAATGTCACACATTTTCGTTTCATTAATCTTTGATTAAATAGGATTGAGAGAGAGAGAGAGAGAGCAAGAGAGAGAGAGACAGAGAGAGAAAGAGATCTCAAGCACTACATGTAATTAGAGAGGGGACTTAGTAGAACATTAATTTACAATACTACATGTGATTGAATTTGAAACACTAATTAATGGATAATGGGGCCTTACACAAAGAAGATTGGTTACTATCTCATGTATTTGACATATTTCGCCAGGTAAAAAAAAACATATACATGACTTTCATAATGGTGGACGACGGGAACTATTTACATGAAAATGAAGTAAGTCTTGGTTCAAACAAGAAGATGGTCGAGTGCTGAATGAATGCTTCTTACACGAAATATCTGTTGCTCTATATGAAGATGACATACCTGGAGCTTTACTCCTAGGCCGAAAACCAGAAAACCAGCACAGAATTCACCTGCGAAGCCTTACTGACCTCACTTTCATGTGCGCCATCAGCCATTATGAAAGTGGTGTACATGTATAAAATGGTAAAACTTGCACTAATGTTATAAAAAATACTATACACATTTTACTATTTTATATGATATATATCTCATGTATGCCATGTGTAAGGTGTACCTGGCAGTTTAGATGGACCAGCAACAATGCATGCATGTACAATCATACATACTCTGTCAGCACTATTATGTCTTACCTCTAGTTTATCTGTGATGTGTTCATTATAATTTGTCCCCTGGTTTGTTGAGGCCTTCGTACATATCCAATTACCTTTCTATGAGAAAAACAATTAAAATATTGATTTTAGCATCTATTTGTACTGATACACAAAAACTATAACTGGTTTGATAAACTGTTTTTAATTGGCTTCTTCAATCACTACTGAAACAGACTTTACTATAAAGAAATTCATGTACCAGTTTCTCAGGCGAAACGTCAGGTGTCACTTCAGAAACAGCACCCGAGCTTGTTGTAGCCGTGTCACAGATATCCTCTTCTCCACTGTCCACATAGTCGCTGTCGCTGTCAGCAGACGTAGTTGCACACTTTGAACTGTAAGGTTTCCAGGCTGGGCTAGCTTTCTGTGGTGAGACTGAAACTGCTGCTACATTAGTAGCAGTGTCATCCTATTAAAACAATAAGTACAATTTAGCAGTTACATATATTCTATTGTATACATAAAATAATGTATAATATATTTGTTGCATAATAGAAATTTATCTTACAACACTGAACACACTTAATTGTACCAGTGCTAGAGGTTACTAACATATTACTCCACACAGCTGTGACACACTTACATCAATTTTCTCATTAATGATCAAGAAAGCAAGTTCCAGGCCCAAGATTTGCTAAGACATGGGACCTTAATTGTCAGAACTGCAAAAACTATCTATCCATCTATAGTTACAGATACAGAATGATATAGATATATACAGGTGCTCCCCGTGGGGGTTTTCAGCTACCTGTTTACGTGAAATACAAGGGTTCAGGAGTTAAGGGATTTAGCCAGACTGCTGAATTAATGTGGTTCACAACAGTTCTGTCTGAGACATTGAGTAGTACCCTCAGTATACAGATCACAATATCGGCATTAGCCTATTCCTATCGACAAGTGTGTGGGTTTTTTAAGTCCCCCGATAGAATGTTGACAGACGAGACCAATGGCTTAACGTCCCTGTCCACAGACAGTGTGGCAAAAGAAGGTTGCACAAATACAACATTTGAGAACGCCAGGGGTTGAACCTGGGACTTTCTGGTTGGGAGTCTGAGGTGTTACCGACTGCGTCAACCACACTCACAGTTAATAATAATTAATGAGTTGTTTGGGTGATCAGTGGTCATTCTTTGAATAAAATGGTTTGTGCATGTACCTGATCATTTTGAGTTCACAAATACAGACCACTCCCAAGGATCTTTTTGTTCATCCAGTCATCGGTGTTTTATACAACTTGAAGGTTTGTTCTGCATTTTCATCACTCTGACAAAGGATATAGTTGTGATTGAAAATTCAGAACTGTTTTATACACGTTCTTAACAAAACGTTTATGATCTTTTATATATAAACCAAATTTTTTAACAGATCAGAGACAAACCGTTGTATTATTCTATTAAAAAAATTATTAATGTTATTAATTTCATCTGGCAATATAAACAAGAAAGCCAATATATGCATACCAGAGTTTTGATACTTCCGACTGTCTCTGTACTTGCAGTACCTATAGTGAATACTTGATTGTCTGATGAGCCCTTGAGTTTGGAACCTGAAGCGGAAATCAAAAAGGATTCGCAATCCTTCAACTTCCCCTCGCTTAGACAAACACTCAACCAGTCTGCATTCACAACAAATACACCCTGTGGAATGTCCTTCACTTTCAGGATGGTGCACAGCTTTTCTATCTTCATTGTTCTATCCACTAATACGTGTGTCGTAGAATCCTGCAGAGTCTGGTGAGTGATTCCACCATGTCTAGTCAGCTGTTTTATCAGGACAGAAGTGCGAGTCTTTCCAAGTCCCTTCTCGACAACAACTGCATTAATGTTCTTAAAATATGGTTGCTTTTCTGGCGATCCGACTTCCTTAACTGGCGATGATGAATTTGCTTTAAGTTTGGGTAACACGACTGTTTTCTGGGGACTTCTGGGAAGTATTTTTGTACGTTTTGTTGGAGGAGATTTTGTTTCCGACATTTTGTTTATCAAGACCGCGATAGTCTGGTGCCGAGTATGGATTTTCGGCCTTCATTTCTAACTTTTCATGTCCCTTCTGGTGCACTTATCCTTTTTTACACATTTCTTCTTCACCTACTATTTTATATTTCTCATGCCATTCAACAATGCTTTTTTAGGGATTGCTCTCAACTATAAAAAATTCCTTTGATTTATATTCTTGGGTATGTGGACCATGTTTGCTAATGTGCCATATATTTATTCGTATGAAAGCCCTCGATGATATTGGACTTTTTAGCACACGTGGCACTTTTTCGGTGAATGGCACTGCGCCGACGCAGAATTGGTCAGCCATTGTTCAATTTTTACCTTTCTTTTGCCTTGGATTTTAGAGGCAAAATGTCGACCCATATATTAGGTTTAATTTTATTACTTAGTGTATCAAGTACTTATGGACTTTATTTTCATATGGGAGAAACAGAAAAGAAATGCTTTATAGAAGAAATCCCAGATGAAACTATGGTTATTGGTAAGTGAGAATCGCTGTTGTTGTGAACTGCTTGCAGTTGCAAGACCGAAGACGGTTTCCTTTTCGGTTTTGCAACTGAATCAGTTCATCTAAAGCAGCTTTGAAGATTTTAGAGAGCTGGTCAAGAAATAAATTCATCAGTATCTGTATGTGGTACTAAATTACCGAGAAAATCGGTTACAACCTAAGGAATTAGTATATAAACAATAACCTATAAACTACAGTTTGTAATCGTGCTGTTTGGTCAAGATGTACACGAAGTTTACCTTCACCAGACCTCAACATTTCGTTAACAGTTGTGTCTGCAGATCGTGTACAGATCTAAGATTCGTAAAATGACAACAATATTATCAGATCTGATTAGATTATGTATAAAGTAAGAAATAACCAATATGATATAAATTGAACAGAATTGTTGTAAATTCCTAAAATTGCTTGAAGTTGAAATGCACATGATTCACTTGTTACTGATGCAGTTATTGCTTGCATGCATAGTAGCCACGTTTACAGTTAATATAGCATCCTCAAATGGCAATAATTTATCTATTTATTCATCCAAACCTTGATTTACGCTACTTGGATGTAAATTAGGGTTTAGAATGCAGAATAGAACTAGAATACAGCTTGGTATCTCGAGCAGCATCACACAGTGCTAATGTGTCTTTTAATATTTTTTGCTTTGTTGTTCTCTTTTAACCTTTTGCAGCACTTGCAGTGATTCCTTCCCTGCCATTTTGGCTAGAAACCTTCCATGTATCAGCGATATCAGTGATGTCTCATCACAATTTCGCATGTCATTCTTTCATTTCTTGTGTTGCATAATGACGTTACATTGTAATAACCCTCGGGTCCTTACATCCATACAAGGCTGAAAGGAATGTGACATTATATCAAGCTTTGCAGTTACCTGACCTTTCAAGTAGATGACTATTTCAACCAGTGTGTATCCTCAGTACTCCTTTCTTCAAACCATACCACTCTGGAACTTACTATCAGCTTCTATCGTCTGTTCAACTACTCACCCTTGTTCTAGAATGCGGCTTCAGCTTTAGCTTCATCCAGTCTTTATGATAAAGCACAAAGCTGAGTCGTGTTCCCATGTGTTTATTGCCTTTCTAATTTATTCATTATGTCATTTATGTAGTAGTTACAGCTATTCTTGTGCACAGCGTACATTTGCAAATAAATACTTGATAAGATATATGGTTTTGTTGATAATTTGGAGCAACTGAAGGTGTGAAAACACATGAAAATGCAAACGAATGACAGCCACTTGAGAATGAGAGGTCTGTATGGCAACTTACGGACCTGACATTGACCAATCACAGCACGCAAAATTAACCAGCCATATAACAATGGATGTTATTCCACTTTTTGATTTGTTTGAAAGTCTGTTCATTTCAAATATGTTTCGTTTTATAATGCCTCATGTATTTAATCACTCAGATCCTTTCACCAGATCGGATTGACAGACTGCAGTAACGAGTGCACGATTTGCCAATTGTTGATTTGTTTTAATTGTTATTACTCAGAAACCATGTTAGGGCATTGAACACACTTGTTGTTTACCTCACAGCACAGAACTGTACAATGTACCATTGATATGTTATGTTTTTATGGCATGAGGTTCAAAATTTAGTAAAATTCTTCCCCTTGCCACAAAAAAATACATGGCCTATCAGCTTTTAATTGGTTGGCCTTGGTATTTGGCCTATATACATTGTACCAACATAGACATATTTTCACAAACATCAATATGAGAGTGTATTATGCATAGTTTGTAGTTGATTAATGTATTCAATCATGTAAGTTTATCATTTCTGAAGGCGTATATTTTAAAATATTGTAGGAAAATACAAGACACAGCTATATGATGAAAACATAAAAGATTACTTGCCGTCAAGCCCAGGTATTGGGATGCATGTGGAGGTCAAAGACCCAAATCAGAAGATTATATTATCCAAGTATTACTCGTCAGAAGGTCGATTTACATTCACCTCGCACACTCCTGGCGAGCATTTGATATGTTTGCATTCCAACTCCACAAGATGGTCTTTGTGGGCTGGAGGACGACTGGTAAGTTGGAACAATTTTAAAAATAAGAATCGAACACTTAACATAATACATGTAATTAACAATTATACAACGAGCTTGAGTTTTATATCAGTGATTAATCCACGAGGCGAACTGTTTTGGTAGAAATTTACCATGATTTATTAGCACAAAAATAATGAAAGTTTATATGAAAAATAGAAATTATAATTATATTTGTAACATAATTTCCTGTACAATTCTAGTACTTAACAATGTGCGTGCCAAATGTGCACCGATCGTTGACTATTGGCTAATAGCAAATGCTCAGAGAACCAATCAAATGCGTCCATTTGCAACAGAGTACGGCAAATTTCTACTAATATGATATTATAAATAAAGTAGGTAAAACATGCATGGTGGTTTGGTTGAAAGCCATTTACCAAAGTCGATGGAAAACATGGCTGCGTTTATTTTAAATAGAAAGCATTTCCTTTGCCATTTAGTTATGATAGCACTCATGCAAGTTTGTGAGAACACAGAATAGCTGTGGAAACACTCACCTTCAGCTCGTGCTACCCAGGATTTTCAATAAGATCTGGCAGCCAGCAAATCTCGCTGGCTATTTCACTTGAATTTGCCACCTATTTTAACTGAAAAATGACCCGAAAGTTAGGAATAGCATAAGAACAATTTGTCTGCTTCTCCGCCTACTCTGGAACTTTTGCCTCCTTCTCTGATTCTTATTGCAAACCTTAGCTACCACAACTACATCTATGTATTTCTTGTTCACCCAAACTTGCACTTGTGTTACCATGACTCCATGGAAAACACAGAAATGTTTTCTATTTCTTAAACATAACATAGATTTGTATAGTGGCTTTCCATGTGGCTCAAAGGTGCTGTTCACAAACAAATGTTACTTAATATGTTTTGTTTGGGGGAATCATGGTTAATGTCAACATAGAATTCAGCAATTCTACTACTACTTTGGAGAAAACCTGGACTCACAAGAACCTGTGTTAGCATCTAACAAAGTGCACCGGGTTCAAAGTCCATAAATTTTCTATTATTCCATGAAAAGTCTATATTTTAAGTGTCCTTAAATTTTGAACTGAAATTAGGGGAAGAACCCTGAGTGCATACTAGTAAATGCCTCTGTCCCAAAACTAAACTATTTTGTGTCTATTTTTGTATTTTCACAGAGGATTCACTTGGATATTCAAGTAGGAGAACATGCAAATGATTATGCTCAAATTGCCGCCAAGGACAAGCTGACTGAGCTACAGCTGCGTATCCGACAATTGCTCGATCAGGTTGAACAGATTAGCAAGGAACAGAACTACCAAAGGGTGAGCTTGTTTTTATGCTATTTTATATACATGTATGTCTGAAGTACTCCTGTGTAAAGAAAACATGGCAGACCTTCGATAAACTATTACTAACAGTGCTTATTTTTCTGGTGCTGTGAAATTATACATGTAGAGGCAGACATTGTCCTGGAATTTCAGTATCTCAAATTTAGCCAAGTTTAGACTTGCACAGATTGAATATCATGAATCTCAGGCAATACCGAAAAAGTCTTTCTGTTTGAACAATTAAAGCAAATTCTGGCCATATTTTATTAAAATACTATGTTATTATTATTATTAAATACCATAAAACAGCCATGGAAGTTCCCATTATTTTGTGACCCTGTTCTGAAGTTCAAGTTTCTGTGGTGTTTTGCTTTATAAATAATTTAGTTACTAGACTTTTCCACTAATCTACAATATCTTGCTTCTATCCATAGTTCCGTGAAGAGAGATTCCGTCAGACTAGTGAGAGTACAAACCAGAGAGTGCTGTGGTGGGCACTTGCCCAGACTTTCATCCTTCTGTCAACTGGTTTCTGGCAAATGAGGCACTTGAAAGGCTTCTTTGAAGCCAAAAAGCTTGTGTAATGGAACATTGTCGCATAGTAAAATATACAAGAATGAGGGCAGAGTCTTCTTAGTGGAACATAAGTCTTGAATTTATATCTTATAACAATTATGAGAAGAAGAAAAGGAAATAAGGCTGTGACAGCAAGACTTTACCTAATTTTAGTGACAGCAAGGTACCTATCAATGTTAATCCCTAGGGGGAGGTGGACAGGCTATCTCTTTTTAATTTATAATAATGCAAATTGCAGACAATTTATGTAAACCCAGGGACAGAGCCAAGTCATTGAAATCTTGACCAAGGTGATGGCATCAACCTTCAACATTTGCCCCCCCCCCCCTCCTCTGGGTATATCATTGGTAGGTGCAATCTTGTTCCCAGAACCCGCGTTCTTTTTGGCCTGCGGCGAGGAACGAAGGGCTCTGGAATAAAGCACGAGCAAGTCCGCGA
>JANVCJ010080398.1:0-11361 GCA_026413505.1 Epizoanthus ramosus | reverse complement strand
AATCAATCAATCAATCAATCAATCAATCAATCAATCAATCAATCAATCAATCAATCAAACTTTATTTAACGAGGGTTAAATCCGTCGAGAGTTGGCGAAAATATATATGAATAATATAACTATATAAATAATGTATACTGCCCGTGAAGGGCGAGAAGAACGGGGTGAGGAAAAGAACACCAACTCTCGACGGATTACAGAGGTAAACGGCAGGTATTAACCCACTTTTAGCCAATCACACTTTGCTTGTTATATCTGCTCCCAGTGCGTAAACACTTTTTGTTATATTTATGTCTAGAAATGCACGCATTGACGAATTTGACGATTTTGGCAAATTTTCACAATGTCTTGGCAGAATTGTTGAACAAGGACAATTTTGACGAATTTGAATTTTGTAACAATTTGCAAATAAATGTAGGTTTAATTATAGAAGCCCTGAAATATTGTGACAAATCTCTGGATTAATCTGACGAAAGTTACGAAAATTATGTTGAGAACCCTAAAATGTTATCATGAATTGTTTCATTGTTCAGGGTTCTCGATCTTATATGATTCACAAAAAAATCGTAATTTTCATCAGATTCGTTACTAGTACATTTCACGATTTTCGTGTTAATTTATTCGCAAAAATTGGCAAAAAAGTAGAAAAGTGACTTTTATTTATCGTCAGATTCGTCACAACATTTCAAGTTCCCCAATTTTAAATTGTTTACAAAAGCGTTGTAAATGTCGCCAGATTCGTCACTACAATTTGATGGTGAAATCGTAACTTATTAACAAAAAAGTTCTAATTTTCACCAGATTCGTCGCCGTGTTTCAGGCTCGTCAATCTCATTCGCAAAGACTTCGTAATTTTCGAAATCTTGGTTCATTCTTTTGTAATCCGAGTTTTTTTACAAATTTCGTCGCATTTTTTGCGAAATATTTTGCAATATTCGTCATTGCCTGTATTTTTGAACATACCGTATTTTCTCGAATAAACGCCAACACTCAAATAAACGCCTCTGAAATAAAAGCCCACCAAAGCCCTGAATAAGAAATAAACGTCCTGGGAGTTGTATTTTCCTCGGTAGCTTTGATGGATGCCCACGCTCTCGGCGTTTATTCGAGAGAATACGGTACTTAACGAGCAAAATGAAAGAACTATTATTCAGTGTCCATAACAATCACACCAACGAGCAAAACTTTCCTCTTTCCTCTACAGTCATGGGTCCGCCATCTTGGATTATGACATCAGTGAGTTCCCGTCCCAGTCCACAGGCGGTCAAAATAAAAACAAAAATAAGGCATGGGACCTGGGATAGCAACTCACTTGCGTCATGATCCAAGATGGCGGGCTCATGACTGTCAAAGTGCAAATAGAGGAAAGCTTTTGCTTCATTCTTGTTTGTGCGATGGTTATGAACCCAAAACCTTCACAGAATAATTCAGTTTAACAAGTTCTTTCATTTTGCCAGCAGAGTGGTTCTCACTTCATGATTGCTTTAACTTTATAGTTGCAGCAAATCACATTGTGCGTTAACTTATATTTGTCATCCCGACGTACAAACATTTCAAGTTACCTATAATTAATCACTGCCAAGAGACTGTCAATAAATAAGTTTTATTGTACACTATAAATGCCTGTACTTAGTGCATCATCAAGACGGGGATCTTTAAATTCACATAAAGGCTGAAGTGGCATTTTGTATTAAATAATAGCGACTCTTGCTTTTCCAAAGCTACAATGGTGAATTGGAATCTCGAATAATTATTCTTAATTTTGTAGAAAAATCTGTTAAATTTTGTTTCGAGTGACTCAAACTATTGCAAAAATGAGTAGAAGGTAAAATAACTTACAAATTTAGTCATAATAAAAATGTTCTACCATTCAAATATTTTGCCGCAACTGAAATACAATTACAAAGTTTATATTACTCTTGCATTTGAATTCTTGATTCAAGCATCGGAAGCTTATATTATTTCTATATTATATATGCCATATAAGGAAAGACGCCGACAAATAAGCAATAATTGACATAAAACACACCTAACCGAATTGTGTTCAATGCCTCTCAATGTCAATGTGCATTTTTCTCAAAGGAATTTGATAAAAGACCGCTCTTGATAATAGACGTAGGGCGCTTTTCATTTGTCGGGTTTGACCGGCCGAGCAAAATGGTTCTGGCCACTGTGAATAGCAAGGTCAAGCCACACTCCGTGCGCAATTTTTCCCGCCAAAAGTCGATCACCAATTTTCCGCGCACTGGCAGTCGGGAACGAGAGAACCGAGCGGCTTTAATCCATGAGCAGGGCCAGTCTGACTAGAGCCAGTTACCACCAGTCTGGCCGGACACACCTCACGAGTGGAAAGCGTCCTTTGTCAGCTCCGAGATGATTAGACTTGTTGATGATCGATTTTGGCAACTCCGCTTTGGTTTACTTTCAGAACATTTAATCTAGTTACAACATGTTAACGCATATGAAGTAAGGTAAAAATTAATGCATATACAAATACACACACACACATACACATATATACACATACCATAAACATACATTGTAACTCGTACATACATGCATACTTGCGAGAGTTGCCAAATCTGTTTACAGGTTATTCTGAAACATTTCGGTGTAATGTGAGAAGCGCTATTAAATTGTGGCCTTCTGTTCCTAGTTTCTTTTATACTATATCTATACTCTATCTATGGCGTGATAAATTCTCTACAAATGGCTGACACAGACGACACTAAAACGAATGTAGCGTATGGCGTCACCACTGTGCTTGGCTTCTGATTGGTTAGGGGTTGGAGTCGACGTATTGGACAGCCCTCAGGAATGTGCGGAATGTACCCAATGGAATTGACAGACAAGAATTCTTGACAAAGTACGGCCTCATTGCAAGGCGTTCGGGGAATTCTTCAGGGATTCAAAACAATTCCTGGCCGAGAAAATGACTTCTAAAATGTTCTCTTCAATTGGTCAAGGATTTGGTGAGGTCAAAATCAATTTCAGAATTACAACATTTTAGATATTCCTCCTGATGATCAGTTATTGATCTGTATTTGTTTCAGGAACATATAGTTGTTTATTCAATTGTAATTTCCGAACATCTCTGATTTGTCTCAAAGTTTCGACTCCAACCCTACCAAGGTGCTGAAGAGGGGCCCGGTCACGAATTATTATCATGCGGCCCCGATTTTCTGCTATTTCACAAATCTGCCAGAAATCAGAGTCGGCGATGCCGACGTTAATTCAGTACACTCGACAAGGCCCATGCAGCGTACTACTTAACAAATGCACATACGTTATCAAATTATACACTAAGGCCTCTTTTCATTTGTAGGGTCTGTCCGATACGACATTTTCCCGCCAAATGTTGTAAAAACGAGAGAACTGAGCGTCCAGGCCAGTCTGCAAGGAACCAGTTGCGATAGTTGTCGCGACCCTAACCCTGAGAACTAACCAGTCGAGTCGGCCAGACTCGACAAATGGAAAAAGTTCTAAAAGTACAGTACTGGTGTAGTTTCTGTTGTGATTATCACAATCACGTGGAAAAGCATCATCTATAGCTGCTGTTGAATCTAATATTTCAGGTTGCACTAAAAATGCTCATACTAACTTTCTACTCAACAAAACCACGCCAAAGCTTTGATTCTAAAACCAATGATTCGAATTCAAGCATTGGTTTACATTTGACTCAAATAAATCTCTCTTCATACATTTATAAACATGAATATTGTCATAATAAAATCTAATAAATTAGCTTCTTCTAAATTTGAAATTGTAAGTTTATCCAATATGTTTGCCGTTGTCATGTCACTATCCGCATATCTCTAGCAAAGATGTCAATACTTTCGGAATTATGGTCCTTATATAACTTCGTTGCTGACAACAATAAATTTTGCTGAATACAAGATTTTCCAGTAGTAGTAAAGAAAGTCAATTTCTAGTCGATAACGAAGATTTTCGTAATTCAAAAGCTGCTACGGATAATTTTTTTATTTATATAATTGCTTTGTCCTGAGGGAGTGAGAATTATTTACTCACTTAAAAGTGTTGCGGTGTGCTTAATTTAAATAAATACTCTCTATATCTACAAATAAACACTTGGTATAAAACTATTACAACCACGCGTGGTAGTCACGTGGAACTCGCGTGGTGTGCTTGTGCACTGTGCGTGCCAGATATGTACACACAACATTTCAATGGTATCCACAACCTTCATTAGATCTCTTTGCCTTCGTGTGGGTTGACTGGAGGAAAGCGCCCAATCGGAGCTCTGTTTCAGGTTCATTGTTTTCCTCACAGACGTCCCGCAGTGATCACGAAGCTTGTAACAGACTGCTATCAACCTTTGCTTCAACACAACAAAGATGGCTTGGATGGCTTGGAGTGCTTCAAAGTCTTCAAATTAAGGAATATTTGCTGTAAACTCCCGTACAGAATAGCGACATTAATGAACTCGAACCAACGAAGTCGTCTGCATGAGGCTATGTCCTCAGCTTATTTTAAATTTCTTTGAATTTTTCTAAAACTTTGTCCTCAGATGGTCGATGCCAATTCATACTGGCCATGGGGCGATTTTTATCCTGTATTTATCTCAGTATTGTCTGCATGGCTGTTGCTTTAAAAATTTTGCAGTCTTGTAATACAAGATGGAGCCTCAGTACTGATTGATGTAAATGGTATGGTACACGGTACAAAATGGAATATTGAACCTTTCACATATACCCCCTCTATCAGCACCAGTCGTCCTCCTCACCAAGGTCTTCGAGTCCATAAATTGCATACGGGCTTTGCCCACTTCGTATCGCCATAGCAATGTGTTGGTTCATATTCGGCTGATAGCCGTTTTCAAGGACACTATCGCCCCTGTCCACAGGCATCCCAGCCTGGCCTTTTCCAGTCAAAGACAACTGCGAGCCATTCCTTTGTCCTGGAGTTTGTGGAAGTTGCCGCCGCCTACTTACCCCGAGAGGTGGGGTTGCACGTGGATCACCACGTGGCTGTACAACTGCTGTAGTGACACCACCACGACCTTCATTTAGTGATGTGGTTGAGCGATGCGCCACCGGTGGGGTCGGTTTGCCAGATCTGTTCCGTACTGGGCTCTCCTGAAACATTTTCAAGGTGCAATTTATGATCATTACATTGGCAAAGTGGAGTACAATAATTATTATTAATATTGATACACGAGGGTATAATTAGTTCTCAGTAACTGACTGTTTGTGACCCGCAAACCGGGGGCGGGTGAGGAAGGGAAGAGTACTCACCAGACTTTTACGTGGGAGTCGAACCCTAACCATACCCCAGAGCACAGTACTGTAAGCAATTTCCTATACCTTTATAATACTCCAGACCTGATGCCCCCCTGTAATACACACTCTATTTCAGATAAGGCGCAATGTGCTGACTCGTGTACACTTTGACTGGTAATAGAACAAAACGTACAACAACTATATACGTTTATTCACCTCGGTTTAAAGTAATATTATATAATTTTGGGTCATTAAGACATGGATAGGTGCTGATTGCCTGGAATAACCATTGGGGCTATACGAGCTAGGTAACCAGAACTCTATTTTGATTAGACATGTTGGATCGGTATATGAGGGGAAAAATAGAATAAAGTGAAAAAAAAAATCGGGAAATCTGAAGAAAAAATAAATTTACAATAAATAAGGTGAATAATACAATATAATACATTAAGTTATTTACCAAGAAAATATAAAACATACAAGAAGAACAATTAAGGAAAAAATAATGGATCAATAATTAAGTTGCACTCAGTAGATTTTCAGGTTTCAATAGTTTTGAATGAAATTTTCTTTTAATCTGGCCTTGTAAGTCCTAATGGATAGAGTTTTCAGGTCTGCATCAAGTGAATTCCATATACTTTCGCACCTGCAAACTTTATATTGAAGATGCCACAATTTGTTCTTGCTTTCGGAAGTGCATAAGCGTGTCTAGAGGAGAGCCTTGTATTATAGGTATGTACGTTGCTGGTTGGGAGAAAATAGTGTTCGAAAATCGCTGGGAGTAGATTATTATAGTACTTGTACATAAATATACTTACTTGAAATTTAATAAGATCAAAGAGTTTGAGTATCTTACTCTGTTTGAACAGTGGACTGGAGTGTTCACCAAATTTGGAAAAGGTTATGACTCTCACAATCTAATATACTCAACTTATATAACAATTCAAATACAATTAACATTAAAATACAATTCAATTCAAGACTGATCGCTAGTGTTAATAAATATACTTTGCCACTTCTGTGTGTTGTTTGGGAGACAGAGGAAGCTGGACACAATTACATTGGTGCTTGGTATTGCACTTTCCCTATTGTGTATTGCACTTTGTGGATGTCAACCTTTTTTGAAAGAGCTGTACATGTATATCCAGTGTTTAACATGATTTAACCTATGATGATCGAACTTCTTGAACTATGCATGCTACATGTACTGTATACTATATGAGATATTTAAAGTAATTTGACCTAATAGTATGCTAATTGGTTCTTGAAAAATTGGATGTCCACTGTATAGTATTTACTTAGAAGTGACAGTGTACATGGAGTACCTGATCTCGCAAGCGTGAGAACAGCTCTGTAGACTCTCAGAATCTCCTCGGGGAACACCTGTTCCTTCTGCTGCTGCTCCAGTAACACAACAATCTCCTTCTGTCCATGTGCTGTGAACCCCGTGCTGCAGTAGCACCACAGGTGGACTGCTGTCTTTGGCGTCTGGTAATCTATATGTAAAAAACAGGTGAACATGCGTCTACATGTAGTATGCTGGACTGTTTAATACAACATAGCATAACATAACATAACATAACATAACATAACATAACATAACATAACATAACATAACATAACATAACATAACAGTTAACAGAACAGAACAGAACAGAACAGAACAGAACAGAACATAACAATCCAAATATGGCTGCCATGTCAGAGAGACAGCCAAAGTACATGAAGTCAAGGTTAGTCAGTCAAGGATTGGAGTATTTTCCTGCATAATTTTGGTGTATTTGAATTGCATTCGCACAGATGTTGTAATCTCATGATCAACAACCACAAAATAAAAAGCAAGTGACTAAGGGAAATCATCAATCTTGTTGGTGTGACAACGACTGAAGTACCAACCTCGACTTCATGCTGTGGCAGCCATATTCAGATTAGGTCTACTCAATAACTGTACCATTTTTTCCTTCCAACATTTACAATTTATTATTAAAAAAATGTACTGTGCTGTTTTAGGCTACTTTAAACATGAAAATAATTTTTGGACAAAAATAATTGGATAAAAGCTTTCTTTGAAATGCGAAATTCCAAGCTGTGTCACTCATTGTAACACAATAATTACGGAAGTATTTAAGGGAAAAAAACTCCTAAATTTGGCAAAACGAATATGTAAACACCTGACCAAAAGAATGAATAATGTGAACTCAAAAGAATGCAGGAAACTTGTAAATATGTCAAGTAAAGGTGAGGATGTCCCAGGACCATGCAGAAGGAGACATACCCGTTGCCAATAAACAGCTCCAGATTTGACCCTTTCACAGACAAGGTCAAATATTTATATGACAGTCATTACTAAACACTTACACTTCATTTTCTTCACATGGACTAACAAGTCTTCTGCAACCTTAATGGTCACTCCATTTGGAAGTTCTGCAAATAATCAAATATAATTCTAAAGTTATATTTAATACAGTATACAATTTCATACATGTACAATAAATCATTATTTTTATGCACTACATTCATATCAACACTATTTTGTTTTACTTTCTTGTGAAAATGGCCAGCATACCTACATGTATTTCTTTGTCCCTGTGTTGGACACCACCATGATGTATGATTGACTGCTGTGTGTGGCATGTAATAAGCAAAAATGATTCCTCACATGGTACTGTACGAGATTGTGATGATCAAAAAACTTCATGCTTGCTTTGTTTGACCTCACCCACTCTCCCCTGGGAGATCTAGCTATTATTAAAGTATTTGTCTTGCGATAAAAGGTTAAGGCCTGGGCCGACACAGCTCAAATCCTATCTATAACTGTCATTCTGGTGTCTGGTTTCACTGCCCTGAACAAATTCAACCAATTATCCCAATTATCTTGAAGCTTGCTTATTGGTTGATATTTTTAGAATGTCCCTCTTATCGTGAGACAAGAACCTTACTTCAGGATATTGTTTCTAAGTAATGATATTTCACTTTGTGATGGTCTAGTATAGCCCAAGTCCATGACGCAAGAGTTTATTGTGAGAATAACAGTTACACTTGTGTGTGGTTGGCTTAGCACCTGATGGGATACAAGCTAAGTTAAGTCACACATGTATCATACATTTATTACAGAACTGAAGGCAGGCTAAGTATTGTTAGTAACAGTGTATACAAGGGTTCGGCCATAATAATACCAATTCATTACCTACCCCTCAAATCTCTTGCTAGTGACTTCACATTTTCTTGTAACTTGCTCTTTGACTGAGTCCTGTACCTCCAACTAAAGGCAACTCCTGATGGCCTCTTTGGCTTCATCAGTTCCTCACCATCACCTGCGCTGCCCTTAGTCTCAACAAAGCTTCCAGAGCTGGGGGATCTGTTATCTTCGTCAACTGAATATGTCTTTCTTTGGGCTTCTGTGTTGCCCTGGGTATCAACAAAGCTCCCTGGGCCAGGGGATTTGTTACTTCCGTCAACTGAAGATCTCTTCCTCTGGGCTTCTACGCTATGGGATTTGTCACTTCCATCAAATGGAAATCTCTTGCTCTGGGCGTCTGTGCTACCTTGGGTGTCAACAAAGCTTCCTGGGCCAGGGGATCTGTTACCTTCATCAACTGAATATCTCTTCCTCTGAGCTTCTTTGTCAGTGTTTCTACTCTCAGTTGTTGTTGAATCATTTTCCATGTTATGGGGAGTCGTGAATAGTGGAGGTGACTGTACATTGACAGCTGATGGAAGGTAGTTGGTCAGCCTCCTTGAAGTCACTCGAGGTTTCTGAGCAGCAGGATCCTGCTCGCCAGTCTGTGATGTGTTGTATGACATGTGCTCACTGTAACTTTCGTGTGGCTGTGTCACTGTGAGCTGCTTATTTATAGGAACATTTGTAAAGTTTCTGTTGTCCTTCTTGTACCCTGATGAATCTACATCATCTAATTGTCTGTTAGGATCTTTTCCCAAAGCTGAGGAAGAGTCCTGGCCAACACCAACAGATGATGGACTGTGATGCAGTTGGCCAGCAATTTTAGTCTGCTGGGTACTTTGTGCTCCTGATAGGAATGACATATGTCCAGGCTGAGTAGAAGGTGAGATATCGTGACCACCAGATGACCCAGATAATTCTCTTGGAGGGCCAAGAGCTGATGGCTTAGCATCTTCAGACAGCTTGAATAGAGTGCGGTCTGTGTACACAACATGGGTGTTGTCGCCATGGTTCTTACTGGGCTGTACAGCTTGGGTGTCAGCAGTTGGTTGTTGTATTTGTGAATTCTGTCCAACACTCTGATCCATGATTACAAAGTGTGCCGGCATTCCAGCTGGTATCATCTGTGGTGGCTGTTGTGTTGGCAGTGCAAAAGGGAACCCAGCCTGAGCAACAGGTATCAACTGTGGAGACTGCTGTGTTGGCAATACAGTAGGGGACCCCACCTGAGCCATGGGCATCATTTGAGGTTGTTGGTAAACATACTGTGGTTGAGCTGCCTGGCCATACACTGGATCAACCAACATGATAGGTGCACCAGCAACAGGCTCAGGAGGTGCAGCTGGGATAAATAGCAACTGACCACCACTGTCTGCTGGCCCAGCCACTGGAGTTTGTCCACTAGCACCATGTTGGTTTGAGGCAATTGCAGCATTGTACTGCTCAAGAGGGACCAAGTAAGTTTGGTTTGTATTTTGGCTGGGAGGTGTATGTTGACTGGTACTTGATGGGCAACTGGTCTGTTTCTGGCCTCCTGCACTAAAAACTGGTACCTGTTGATTCTGTTGCAGCTGTTGTTGTTGTTGTTGTTGCTGTTGCTGTTGCTGTTGCTGTTGTGGTTGTCCTGTTCCTAGATACCCCTGTGACTGTTGCAATCCTGATGATGGTGTAGGCGGCACTGCAGATGACGGATGACTTCCCTGCAGCGTTTGCCCTTTCTGTTGTTGTTGCTGATTCTCCTTTCCTTTCTTGTTGTTCTTTGCTTTTGTTGCTAAACATAAAACAGTGTAAACATCAACAGTTAACTGCATTAATTTTGTTAATCAAATACTAAATGCAATAAAATGTAATTACAGTGCAATACTTTTAATTATTTTTTTTAAACAAGTGTAATTGCCAAGTAGGGTATACTGATCTAGGCAATGACAGTAAAAAGAAAGAAATGTTACATGGAATCTAAATAAGTTGTGATAATATAAACATCTTAATAATTGAGTGTGAGGTCTGTACCAGAGAATATTTTGCCCAAGGTCTTGGCTGTACATGTACAAACTGAGTGAGGCGAGGTCTGAGTCAAAGACTGAGGGCAAAATATTCTCCCATATAGACTAACCAAACGAGGTTATTAAGATTCTTATTATATGATTTTTCTCTTGCTTATGAAATGTTTGCAAAACAAACAGTAGTCAGAGTTACTGGTCTGAAAGTCCGTATAGTGGAAAGTCTGTACAGCACATGTAAAACACAGATCTAGCTTTCAGCTAGTCACAATGTAGGGTTTTAGTTAGAGGACTGTGAATCCAGCTTGCCACAAAACGAAATATAAAAATAAAATAAAATCAATTTAATAACAAAATAATAAGTACTGCATAAAGTTGTCTGAACAGTCCTGCTTGGAATTGTGGCAGTGTGTTTGTGTGGATGGTGTGTGCCGGTAAATTGCTCCACAGTGGGATATACATGTACTGGATGAAGAAAGAGAGCTATTTACTGTTGACTTTTCTTAAAAATTTATTAGTGAACAATTTGATGTGCCAATCATACATGCAAATGCTCTTCTGTTGCTATGGCAACTATGCTTTTGATTTACACTTTTGTCAAAAACCTAACTTTTTTCAAAAAAATTAATTTTAATAATTTTAATAAGTCAGATTTTTTCACAGAAATTATAGATCTAGCTTAGCAAATACCAAATCTGTAGTTTTTAATTAATTTGAAATCAATTAAGGCAAAATTCTGACGTCATCAAAAATCCAAGATGGCATCTTTGTGACGCCACATGACGTCATAATTGAATTTGCTAATTACCAAAATGTACATCATGGACTAATTAACTAAACTACCAATAACGGCTTTGTTACAATTTACAAGGAAATTAAAAGGAAATTAAAGAGGGGGATGCCCCCAATCTTCCTGACACCCAGCCTAGGGTTAAGGAAT
>JANVCJ010080397.1:0-19738 GCA_026413505.1 Epizoanthus ramosus | reverse complement strand
CCCCCCCCCCCCCTGTCCGACCTCTGGGGGCGCATTGCCCGGGTTAGCGGCCTTTTTTTTGGGGGTTTTATTTTATATCCGGGGGCCCCCCCCCCCCCCCCTAGCACCCCCCGCCCTTCCCTTAAATCCGCCTTTTGAGCAAGACTCAAGACTGAGCCAGAAGCAGAAGATTGACAAACAATGAGAACTCGGATCACGTGATGGTTACGACGTGTGTCTGCCACGCGCCATCCAGGACACGCAAACTGCTGGAAATAAAAATAGAAATAGTTCTTCGAGTGCAAGTCTTCCGTTGCCCCGGCTGGCCTGGCCGGGTTTGCTGCATTCTAGTGTTATGTGTGTTTGGCCTGTTATTAACTTATTCGGCAGCCGTATAACACGGAACAAGTTGACAAGAAAGACTACATAATTTGATTAAAAGTTGATATGTTCAAGCTTCGCCTTCGCCTGAACCTGGAAGGATTTATTTTCCGATGTTGATCAAGCTAACTATGTGCCAGGTCACATGCGGCAGGCAATGAAAAATGCCTATACAGTATTACAAGCGCATCAAACTTGCGAATCCCTTTAATCAGCAAATTATTGCTGCTTCAGGGGTACCTGATAAATTTAGGCAAAATGACCACTTGGCATTTTTAACCCTCTGGTTATTTCTTGTGGCCATAACCACCAACTGAAGCAATTTTCTAGATGTAAGAATGCCTATATTATTTTTGTAAAGAAATGGTTAAATAAAAAAATGTTGTTGTTGATGATGCTATTTGGGCATTTGATGCCTATAAACAGATTGCTAATGGTTGCTGATAGGCTGCTAACATGGCTAAAGGTCTGTTTATTGATTGATTTATCCAATATCGATCACTGCCTATAGTCGAAGTCCTGATCATAACGCCGATGAAGCAATGTTTGCCTACTGGTCGCTAATTTGTATTCACCAAGGCTTTGTAGATATTTATACTGCGAAAACAAAAAGCTGTTTCAACTTACCTATTTTAGCATATTTATATACTTACTTAGTTTCAGTTCTCAGTTTCAATTGTTTTCAATAAATATGGTCAGTGAAAATCGTGTGTTTGTTATTCCACTTACGATTGTGGTCTTTTTACATCCTCGACGTTCTTATAAAACATGTAAATACATTCTGCCCATCCCACTGTCTTAATCAGTTAATCGCACATTCTCAGAGAACAAAAACGACTGTACATTTTCAATGTCTACCTTGTGCTGATCCTACAGTGTCATGGAAAATCTATATTCTTTTTCACGATCAATAATTTCTGGTGCCAAGTATCCAAAACAATATATATATTACGTTTGTAGACATTTTGACGTCAAACTTTGCTGAGAGGATTACTTGACCCCATTACCCTGCATATCATGTATCCATTAACTTTTCCGCTTTCAGTTAGCCACTCAGCGACATCTTTCTTTATCTCTGCACTTTATCCTGATAACTTCCTGATCTCTGAAATTTGAAAAAAAGAGTCAGTTACCACACGCTTTTTTATAAGAACAACTTATATAAGAACAATGAGGCTCTGATCGTCCAAAATTTAAGAACGTGATTTTTAAAAGAACCAGCACAATCTGACGCGCGCTGGGAAGACTCGGAGCCATAACAATGTATCAAGCATTCAATTTCAAGGCGAAATATTGAGTAATATAAAACACCAAAGCTGTATTGTTTTCGCAGCATTTATTTTCATACACATTATATATAAAAATGTTGAACCATGAAAAACTGATTACAAAAAAATCAACAAGTCCACATCTTATATTTTGTTCAATTAAATGTACAGTATTGAATCTGTCCACCGATCAATGAATGCGTACTCCCAAACGTCCAAACATGTTGCGTTGCAGTTTTAAGAACGATTTACGAACAATTTGAGGCTCAAATACCCAGATTATTTTAAAGTACAATGAGCCTCAGCCAAAATAACTGGCGTGTAACTGAATAGGATCGAGGTACGTTCAATTTTGACTCACTTGCACAAGGAATTTTGACAACTGGCATTTTAAATGGTCTATGTTTTTTGCCCCTTTGAATTTTCAAAAGCTTGGCAATGTTTTCTTTTATATGTCTGAGTTTTTAAACCTGAAGTCGCAAATAACAATTTGCAGTATAAAAATTGTGTGGAAAGTATCTCGACTGATGAATTGCCAGGAATATGACTGTGCAGAATCAAATTGAAATATTTTATAAGGGTTTTTATGTGATCGGCGCCAAACTTCTGTTCGATTAGAAAATAAACGTTATCAGCAAGTCTGTGCCACGGACATTACGTAATCTGCAGATGACAGATGAATGATGAGCGATGACAGTGATATCGTAGTTCGAAAACCGAAAAGGTTACTAACGTGTCAAGTATTATTAATGTTTCAAAAATCTCAAATTTTGGCCGAAATCGACAACAATTTTAATCATGTCACGTTACAAGTATTTTGTTGATCGATTGGCAGTGGAGGAAAAAGGGAGAAAAAACGTGACGAAACTTTTTCGACTTCTAATTCTACAAATTCAGTATTTTTTGCATAGCGATTAACATTTACGACCATGATGACGTAGTTTGTTATATAGCGTCTCAACAAGGAACTTTTGAAGCCGTCAGAAGAGCTTTCTGTCATTGGTTGCGGAAACCGAAACACGTTTCGATTGGCGGTCGCGTTATAAATAGCCATTCATTTAAATATATTTGAATGCATGAATAATTTCCGTAGAGTGGAATGGAGTGTTTTGCATCCTTGTTGACAAATCACCAACGCCAAATGCAAATTTTTTTATTGTCCTATTCAGACCTGCTCCAATCTCTTCCATGTCGTTTCATTTATCATGTGCGACTGCTTAGCGGAGCATAGAGAAAATGGCGTAGATACCGAACTGTCACTGATGAAGGTTCAACAAACGCGATTTTACTCTTTTGAGATGAATGGTTATGAAATCGACGAGGATAATTTTACTTCTGAGAAGGATTTCGATAGAGGGAATTACAAATTTGATTTAGAAAATGAACTAAATGAAGAGTTGGCTCTCTGCGAGGGCCGCGCAGAAACGGAAGAAGATGACATTTACGCACAACTTGTCCAGAAGGAAAAGGATTTACTTTTAGCCGCAGAACTGGGAAAAGCTCTTTTAGAGAAAAACGAAGAACTTTCAAAGAATAATGAAGCTTTACAAGAAGAGCTGGCGCAGAGAACTGAGGTAACTTAGCCGTCCGAAAATTATTGAATATTAAATATAAACATTTTCTTGGTTTCCGAGGCAGCGTTTATCATGATAACAGGTTGCTTGACTCAACCAACTTCAGGTCAATTTCAAATTAAATGTTGTAGATTTTACAAGGTCTTTCTCTAATGATTACCTATTTTTACAGGAACTAGAACAGGAAAGGCATGAGTTGAGATTAAAGTTTGAGCGACTGGAAGGCTTCCACGAGTCGAGAGTGCACGAATTGCAAGCTGACTTACAATCTTTAAGAAATGAACTCAATTCAGTGAAATCTGCTTCTGTATCTGATCTCCAACACAAGCGGGCAACGTTCGCTGATATTCGAGAAGAAAACGAGAGACTGCATACGGAGTTACAACAGGTAGGGATATTGTTTTATGGCTTACACTTTCTGTTGTACTTATAAACATGGGATAATTCGATTCTAACTTTGAATTCAAAGGAGAATACCACACGAGCTATAGTTAGCGTCAAAATCATGAACGCGTATACATATTGGCTAATATCCGACTACCACACATCTGACAACCACTAGACTAGACCAGGAAAATTACATATATTCGGTATTACTTGTGGAAACCGCTCACTTCTATTTTTGGTTTTTGGATTTAGAATTCGCCAGGTTGCAAACTTTAACGTCTTTGTTTCGTTTCCTTCGTCTAAATTTTGTCGTCACGCAGATGAATAAAGAGACAATACTCAAATTGAATTTTCTCGGCAATTTAATGTTAGAAACTTCCAACTCTCGAAAGTTATTTGTTAACATATGTCTTAGTCAGTAACTGCGGTTCGTAAATGCAGTACTTTAGCTGTCTAAAAGTACAAAAGATCTTGATAAATAACGGCTGAAATCCGGAGCTCGCATAAGCCTTCAGTTTGTTTGTACGAAACACTGCTCGCTTCTATTTCTGCAGCCGAATGGAAATATTGTCCAATAGCCGTTATGAAAAATATTACATTATTCAAAACCGGTTATAGACGCAACGAAAATAAACTTTATAATATAGAAAACAAGTAGCCTTTTTTCTTACTCTCTAACGATTCGACTGAAATCTTGTTGTATTTGTTTTAAAATATAACATTTCAGCAATGTGCAAAAGTTTGATGAAGTGAAATGTTTCCAACTTTCGCTGGACGAGGTTTGTCAATTCAATGGCATGTCACCAAAATGCTAATATTTATCCAGCTGAAAAAAAAGAATTTGTAAAATCTGACATGTATTATTTTGATATGTTTCTTTAACGTCAAGGTTATATTATTTTATTTTGCAAGCAAAGAGTTTTGTACTGAGTTGCATAGCTGCCATTCAGTCAGAAATAATCATCATTTACCGATCATTCAAATCGCTGCTTACAAATAAATGACGGGTTTTTGTAAACACTAAACCTTTAGATAACAGTGTTTGATATCACCATATCATATGCATAGATTGCGCAAATCCGTTTAAAGTCCACACAGAAATAAGCTGTTTTTATACAAAAGAACACAATTTTGAATGACTTTCAATTCTCGAATTTGACTGAAGAATTTGAAAAGGATTCTCGCAGTATTCGGTGGAGTCGTTTCGCTGGTTCAGTGCTGTCTCATATAAAGTTCCTCTATAACTATAAGATATAGTAAAGACTAAAGTCGCTTAACTAACGGCTGTGGGTGTTGTAATAGTTATTCAATGTCATGGATGCCAGTGTATAATTCTTTTTGGGACATCAGTAGACTTTTATCTTGAAACCTTGTCTCTGAACAGAACATTTAAATCCCAGCACGCAATTAAGTTTGAGAGTATAATAGTGCATGCCGCTGCAATCCTATAAAATGCCTGCTTGTCAGATCTAAGTGGTACGACGACAACGAATCCTGGACGTCGAATGCTTCAGCTGTGTCAGCTAACGAAATGAACCATCTTTCACTTTGAGAAATTGATTTTTACTAAAAGCGCATGCAATTTCAAATACAAATTTACTTTAGACACCAGTTAGCTGTTTTGAGTCTTTATGCTAATTTAGAAGCCCAGACATATCAAAATATCTTTGGAACATTTCAATATTTTTGAATAAATAAAACATCTACACATTCTTAAATGCTGACGACAGCGTATGTGATAAACATTTGACCAGTTGATATAGCATTGAGAAAGCGTCAAAAATGTAAACATACCCGAAGGTTCGAGTCAGCCTCCGCTTTATCACCGACATCAATGATAATTTTTAGCAAATAATGTAAAATTTTAGTGAATATTGGACCGTGGTATGGTTTAGTCTTTAGTTGAATTTGTAGTTCAGTCCGAGAAACATTTCTGAATTTCTAAATAATACTGACAAAGTAAAAAGTATTTTTTTTACATTGATATTGATGAAGAAAGCAGATCGAGATATACTCGTAAAAATACTATTTAAAATAGCTTTTATGACTGTAAGAACAGGTCCGGTTAGATATTGTAGATTGGGACCGAAGGCGATGGGATATTTAGGGAATTCGATAATTGTGATTGCAGTTTCTCACACGCTTTGAACTCTTGTGGGGTCAATGACACCAAATCATCATACTTGCTCAAATATTGTCTTTCACGAAAGTGAAAAGTCTATTTCTGCCATCAGACTTAGCCAGTATCTTGTACACACTCCTCACGAACCTCCACAGGAAGTTTTCAACACAAAAACTGTCGCTCCCTTCACTTCAGACGCTACCGAGTGTCTAATATCAACACATCTCGCTCTGACCTAGAAAGCTGACTCAGTGAAGGAACAATGCCTTTCGCTACTTGACTCCCTTTTTAGGTCTTGTAGTTGTAATTGACCCACCTTAAAATTGGCGTTTTTATATTGCATTTCTTTATGCAATCTATTAATTGGAAATGACAAAGGTGTGTCGAGTGTTTAGCACGATATTGGGCCTGAAGTTTTAAAAGTGTTTGATGACAGAGTCAGGTGGTTTCGCTACAGGGCAGGTATCTTCGATGTGTCACTACTTTCTAGAAGTAACGATACAAAACTTTCCGGCGTAGTGAACATGTATTAAAAATACACCGTCCAAGTTTCTAGATTTGTATGATTTGGCGTAGGCCGCTAAGAATATTTTATATACTGTCAAAAAAAGATTGAAACTGTTTAAAAAAACAAAATGAGTTGAACAGGAAGATAACGGAGATGACGGCGAGGGAAGAGAAAGGAAAAAAATATATATTGGCGAGCTGTCCGGCGGTTGCAAACCTTCTAGTCCCTATATAAGTTACTTTTTTTCTTGCCGGAGTTGCTCGTTTTCATTTGTCTCCAAGATGCAAGAACGTTATCTAACTCAACCGAGAATCTCGTTGCTTTAAACTAGCATGTTGACTGATCACTGAAAGTTTAGTTTTTGAAGATCCCACAGGTAAAGATATCGTTCAAAGTTCACGCAATCAATTAATTGGATATTGTGATGGGGAAATGAACCACAAGTCTGGATGTAAGGTCCTGCGACAGGAAAGTGGTCCAGCCACACCTTTCCTCGGAAAAACCCGAGCGGATCTCCTTTCGTCAGTGAAAACTGGGCGGCTCACCTAAAATGGGTACTGACACAAATTGCGGGAAAATCCGGCCACCAAAACTGATACCTGATTAAAATTATAAAAGCCTTGTTCGACAGGGTAGAATACACATTTATTGTGTACGTTTTCACATAAAAAACAGCATAAATTCTACGCGGAGGAAGAATGATTTTTCATGTCAGTCAAAAGTTTAGGACAAGTTAATATATAGTTCCAGTCGATAAATGGGAACATTTGCAAATATGAAATTGTAACAAATTCCCATGAAGATATTTGTTAATAGCCGAGTTTTTATTTTCTCTATAATTTGTCATCTAATTCGTTCTTAGTTTATTAATTTGGTTTCTTCGGTTTTTCAAAAGCTATTACCACAATAACAATTGTGAACTATAAACCGCATGCTATGATATCGAAACATTTCTATTTGTGGCGCAGAAACGTGCGAGCATTGCGGTGGAGTTAGCACTGAGAATATGCAATAACATGCCCTATATTCTGCTGAACGTTTAGAATTCAGTGTCAACCAGATTCAAACTATCATTTAATTCCATTTTAGGAGAGACGGCGGTTTCAGTTCTCATGCAAACACTTCTTGTTGATCTCAAAATATGTTTTCTTTTTGTAAAAAATATACTCGTCTAACTACTTTGGAAGAAACAAATTTAGTTTAAATATTTATGAACTCATTTTGAACGTTTAGATTTGCTTTATATCATTTTGTAATATTTTATACTTCATGACTTTTTGAGAAGTATTTCAACATTTTTGTCCAGCATCATGTAAATTAACTGGTAAGAGGTGTTTCCTTCCCGGACTCCAAAACGGGTCGATTCTTCCACTCGATATAGTGCCTCTGACAATCCTGTCAAAACTCTACGACGCGTATATATAGTTTTACTATATAAGCAAATATCTTCACTATACTTCCAAGACTAGAATGACTGAGAATTTTCGAACTATGAAAAGTTGAACTAGATGTATATTGGTTTTGGATATACTTTGTAAAAAGATATATATAGTTACACTGGATTAAAAAAATTTGTGAACTTAAATGGTTTTAAAGATGGAGTCTCAACGTTTCGGCTATTGCACCAGCCTTCATCAGGGGTAAAGTGACAAGATTATGCAAAAATACACAGATAAAAAAGATAAAGGAGTACATAAAAATTCAGGTTCACCATCCCGATTCAAAGGGTTCTTGCAGATATTAATTCCCACGCCTCTAGGATTCGCGTTGTATGCCGGGATGATGGTTTGAAGCTCCCACGGGAGTATATGCACTTGCCTCTGAAAGAGAAAAGAACCTGAATTTTAATGATAGTTTGAGGCTCCCACGGGAGTATATGCACTTAACTCTGAAAGAGAAAAGAACCTGAATTTTAATGATGGTTTGAGGCTCCCACGGGAGTATATGCACTTGACTCTGAAAGAGAAAAGAACCTGAATTTTAATGATGGTTTGAAGCTCCCACGGGAGTATATGCACTTGCCTCTGAAAGAGAAAAGAACCTGAATTTTAATGAACTCCTTTATCTTTTCATCTGTGTAGTTTTGCATAATCTTGTCACTTTACCCCTGATGAAGACTGGTGCAACAGCCGAAACGTTGGGACTCCATTTTTAAAACCATTTAAGATCACAAAAATTTTTATTCCAGAGTAACCATATATATCTTTTTACAAAGTATATCCAAAACCATGCAACAACCTGGATGTAGGAGCAGTTTAAATATATGTATATTGTTTCTGCAAATTGATAATTGATCGTGATTGTTAATAGCGTTGCGTACAGATGAAGTCAAAACTATGTTTGTCCGAATTTATAATATATTCTTGCATTTCTAACAAAAGAAAATGGCTCATCAAAAATCCCTTGAGATTCGTTTTTGGTTTGTTTGTCTGAGTTTTGGTACTATAAATAGTAACTACGAACAGCGCTATTGTCAAGGGTATATATGGCAAAATTCTTACATGGAACCTGGTATAATCTAATG
This sequence comes from Epizoanthus ramosus, assembly GCA_026413505.1. Lineage (NCBI taxonomy): Eukaryota > Metazoa > Cnidaria > Anthozoa > Zoantharia > Epizoanthidae > Epizoanthus > Epizoanthus ramosus. Next base: position 10,995 of record JANVCJ010080397.1, on the reverse strand, counting down.
TTAATTAAAATTACTTTTTCTAGAAAAAATTATAACAACTTATATATCCTTATATTTTAATTTATAATTACATTTTACATAAAAAAATATTCAGTACGAGTTTTTGTACAAAATTATTATATGCAACAAGAAAGGTAAAAAACTATGAAACTAAAAAACCATTTACCAAATTACAACAACCAGTTGTACGTTCTTTTTTGTTGTTTTTCTCTTAATTCATATTTACTTCTTCGAATAGTTTTATGAATGAGACCATGTACTAAGGAACTTTGTTTCAATTGACTAGTATAGTCAGACACTGTGTCATAATAACACTGTGGTTAAAAATATTTCAGATTAAGAACATTAAGGATGATCTTGCTCAAGAGTTATCGACAGCCAAGAAAAAACTTAACAAAACAAGAAGTTTCGACCATGGAATTCACGCAGCACTCGCAGAAGTTGATGAACTACACGAAAAGGTAATGACATGTTTTATGTGGTTAGAGATGAATCATCTGGGATTGTGTTACAAAACCACCGAAAATTGTTCTATATCCATGCGCAGAGACAGACAGACAGACAGATGGACATGGCCTTTAATTGACGTGCAGAATGACAGACAGATTTACAAACTGACTGTCCACAAGAGACTGACTAACTGAATGAATGAACGAACGAACGAATGAATGAATGAATGAACGAATGAATGAATGAATGAATGAGTGAATGAATGAATGAATGAATGAATGAATGAATGAATGAATGAATGAATGAATGAATGAATGAATGAATGAATGAATGAACAAACAAACGAATCGGACAAACAAACGAACGGACGGACGGATGGACGAATGGATGGTGACTCACTACAAGTAACTAATAGACAGACAGTCAGACTGACAGACAGACAGGCAGGCAGACAGACAGACCCAAAGTACGTGATTATGCAGGCACGTCCTTATTCCGGATGATCCACAATAGAAGTAGCAGGGAAGCGGAGCGATAGTTAATAGTTAACAACATTTTGAATGTCTAAGGTATAGGTAGACATAGGCACAGAGACAGACACAGGCGAACAGAACGTGCAGATATCAGGTTTTATTTTATCTCTTTCCACAGATTCAAAGACTATCTGAAGAACGAGATTACTTCGAGCACACTTCAAAAGAGCTTGCCTCAAGTAAGGATGCACTGAAAAAAGAAAATGCTGAACTACTAGAAAGAAATCGAGCAATAGAGAAAAAATTAGCCGAGAGTAAAACAACGGTAAGACTAAAGTCTATTTAATTTGCTGTTCATTTGTATACTAAAGAAAGACACCATTTCATATTTGTTGCTGTAAGTTTCCATTTCTTTCTCTCTCTCTTTTCTTTAAACTTTGTGACCTGCAATGTGTTTGTCTTTTTAGGCTTGTGCAACAAAATCAAATGGTCAGTTCCTATATGTGTATGCACGAAGAACGGTTCCAAAAAATCCGGATAAATCAAATAAGTAACATTTGAATCCAACTGTTTGCTTTGTAGTGTGCCAATTTTGAAGAAGAACTGGATGAGTCGAAACTGGTGAATGCCCATCTTCAGAGCCAAGTTGACGAGATAAAGATGCAGGTACAAATACTGTTTGGATACTAGAAATAGTACTGGCTGTATCTGAGTGTATGTATGTGTGTGTGTACGTGTATGTGTATATGCTTGTCTGTCTGTCTGTCTGTCTGTGTGTTTCGTCTCTCCTCTCCCTCTGTCCGTCACTTTTTGTCCCTCTATGCTGTCTCAAAACGCATGTGTGCAAAATACTCATTAAAGCATTGCTTTCTGGGATCGTTATGGTACACGGGCCCAATCCTTTTGAGTTTTGTAGTTTTTGGAATTGCGAATTCGAGGACAGACAAGATGTAAATGTTGTTTATAAGAATTTCCTTTATTTTCACAGTAAAGTAACCGAATATAAACCAGTCAATCAAATCATCTGTATTCAGCTGATTTATATGTTTCTAGTTTTTTAAAAGCATCATCATTATTCACTCACTTACTGAGTGGTATATTTGAAGGTATATTTGAAGATACGGCTGTTTTGCTAATGTTTATGATATTGTTGTTGTTCTTTGGCTTCCAGGCGTCGCTTGGAACATCTCTGTTCTCGGAACTCTCAATGTTAGGGGATGATGATAGTGGAGATAATGATGATGATGTAGATGATTCAACTACAGGTCAAAGTTTCGTGGTGAGTATAAACAAGAAACACGCAGTACACACGTTATGGCAATGTATAACTATTTTTTTGTATAAATAATAATAACTGCTAAACCTGTTACCCCAGGTAAACTGGAAATGCTGTCGAGCTGTCCTTAATTTTTCGTTGATCGTCCTAGACTACGCATAGCCGATGATTTTGCAAATAACCTAGTAACCAGATTTAATTAAAAATCTGCCTGATCCGGGTTAGCGGCTGCACGCAGGCTATGATCGTCCTGGTCAATAGTTCTTCTAGCGAACAAAGTTGATTTTGTGCATAGAAAATTAAAGAAAAAAGCAACTTACATACCGTTTATGAATAAATGCCTTCCAATTCCATCTGGATTTGACCACTGCCTCAGCCCTCAGGCTCAGGCTCAGTTCTCGAAATCTCTTCGACTTCGGCGCGTTCGATGCACCCAGGGAACATAGCCAGTAGGACAGGTGGTTTTGTGGTCTATCTTGTTGCTTGTTCGATCGCGGGAAATAGAAAACCGCCTGTCCTACAGGCTAAGGGAACACGGCAGCGACTATTTTCATTTTTTGTTTCACGAAACATGGCAATCTTCAGTTCGACGCCATTTTGTTTATCCATCTGCGGTTTCATGTCAGTACTTCGTATAGTACACAACAACGTGTCATAACGGAGCGACAGAACGATAACACGCCAAAATCGTGAAATTGTACGGTCACTGCGTAAGAATATGTGCTGTCTTGCTTCGCTGAACAGCAATAATAATAATAAATAATAATAATAATAATAATAGTAATAATAATAATAATAATAATAATGGCACTAAACTTGGGCTGGTTTACTGTCTGTGGGGATTTCCTGGCGATGAAAATGTTAGTGACCGCAGCTGACAGTAATTTAGAGTAACTATGGTAACGAGATATAACGAGATATGACAATGAGATACAGGCGACGAACGGTATAGCATGAGTTTTCGTACAAGGAGTAAAAGAAAGCTAATGGAAATCAAATATTTATTCCTTGTTAGCCTGTGGGTCAAAGCCTGAGACCGGTTCAAAGTTTAAACGGAACTCCGAACCCAGTAGCAACCTCGTCCTCCTTCAACATGGTGCTTCCAACGCCCCACACAAACAAAAGACAAAGAAAAGCCAGCAGCTTCATCTACGAATCAGACGACAGCGATATTGAATATGACGAGACGGGAGACAGTATCGCGGGCGTTACAAGGGATCCAGAGGTTTATGCACGACTCGAAGCGGAAGAACTAGTGAACGCTCGGGTACGTATAAGAGCACCAGCTGCCATATTACTAGAAGATATTGTCCCCGAGAGCTGGTGAATGATCTGGTAGTTATTGTCGCATTGAATAGTTGCAAAACACATATTAACAGCAAATATTGTCCCTGAGAACCAGCGAATGTTCTGGTAGGTGTTACCGCATTGACTAGATGGCACAGTTAATCGATCTCTAAATTATTGTATGTCAATGTCGGCGTTTTAATTTGATTTTACGTATTCTTTCTCTTTCTCTTTCTCTTATGTATTGATCTAAAAGATAAATTTTTAAATTTAATTTAATTTATAGTTTTGGAAAGTGTCTCGAATAATTTTCTCTATATATGTCTTTCTCTGACATACTCGCTTCTATCTCATTACAGCTGAAGAAAGAAATATTTGAAGCCCACAGTGAGCTAAGCACCCTTTATGAAGACCTGCGAAGTTCCAGCGAGTCACTACAGAGTCTAGATGAACTTAATATAGGAACACTGGAGCAGCAAGGAGATTTTAAACCTGGTTGTTTGACTACATTTGTTCATAGTTTTAAGGACGTCATCAAAGAACTGGCGAATTCTGAAAATGAGAAACTAAAATCTGTAAGTATACTTGTGGTTACTTGTATCTCTGTGCGCAACTCATTCATTCATTTATTCATCCATCCATCCATCCATTCATCCACCAATTCATTCATTATATTTATTCATTCATTCATTCATTCACTCAATCACTCACTCACTCACTCAAACACTCAAACACAAGCACGCCATTGTATAATGTAAGATACGTGACAAATCTACATCGCGCAGCACCGTCTGTTCACATGAACTTTGTCAACTTTGACGAGAAATGTGTTTTTCTTTTTGATTGTCAGGTTGAAGAGTTAAAACGGGAACTTCATGACCTCAATAACGATCTACAAAAAGTTAGTCAGGATGTTTTACTAGCAAATACAAATATAAGAGAGAAGGACATGGAAATTAACCAATTACAATATAAGGTAGGTCTAACAAGAGCGACGATATTCTTGTCAGTGAAAGAAATTTCATGCATATGAAGAAGTGAATTCATGTGCTCTCGCACACTAGGCGAATCAAAGGGAATGTGTTGGCATTAGAAGGAATGAAGACTGGCCTAGCTGGCATGCATGGGCTGTCCTGGGCTGGGCTGGGCTGGGCTGGGCTGGGCTGGGGTGAAGTGAAGTGAAGTGACGCAAGGAAGGCTATAGGTACAAACAATTCTTGCTTCCAGGAACGTCTTTTTAATAAAATGTGACTGTTTTGAAAACCCAACTCGTATGGAAACACGCATGAGCACTGAAGCGTTTACCTGATACTTCAAATGAGTGTGTTGCATGCCCCATTATTAGCGTCAGATCTATTGTTTAGTTGCACATTTAGGGCCAAAAAGCAACTTTGATGGAGATAGCTAGATAAGCTTTTCGTCATAAAAGCTAAACATAGAGGGCCATAAAACTAGGGAAACTTAGCTGCCCTTGGATGAGGCGAGGCTTGAGTGGATGAACCCCAGCAACACACCACGAAGATATACTTAGTATTTAGCAACAAGCACAAATCCAAATGCTAACCTGTATGTACGTAAATATTAATTACAGATTGACGAACAAAGTTCAGAAATACAGACATTACGAGAAGAGAGAAGAAAGTTAGCTGCAGCCGAGTGCAAGGACGACTTGGCTATGGATATTATATACGCCGAGAGTGAGCGAGAACGTGAAGCAGCCCTCAAAAGGTTCGCCACAGAAACGTTTGTTGCAAGTAAACTTATTTATTTCACAGAATTTACTTTGCTCATTTATTGCGTCGAAGGTCCCGCGTGCCGCCATCTTGAAATGTAACATAGTTGTACCGCAGCAGGCCCCACTCTGCTTCTTTGTACAGAACCTGCATGGGACCTGGTACTGGCATTGGAACTTTGTCACATTTCAATATGTCGATATGCGGGCAGTTCGAAGCGGGATACAGGCAAAGATATGCGTCAATCGAATTGCGCTGCCTCTGTGAACAGAAGTAATTAGTTTACAACTGTCAATTTGGACTAGAATGTTTTATTTGAGAGTAAAGGGGTTTTACAGCCGGGAGTCACTTTTAGATTCACATTCATGCATAAGGGAAAGTATGTGTCCATCGCGTTATGGTGAGAAAGCTAATCAGAGAGGTCCTCATTTCTTGTTTATTGTGCAATAGCACAATACTGATCATGAACTGAAGTTCCTTTTTGAGTTTCTTTAGATCATTCCTTTGAAACTTCTACGCATGCGCACCCTGCTTTTTCGCCGTCGGACGGTCTGCCCCTGGGTTTCCGAGGATGCTCTTCAATTAATTAATCAATCAATCAATCAATCAATCAATCAATCAAACAAACAAACATTATAACTTGTGCAAACCAATAATTTTAATATAACAGTTCGTATTTCTGGGTGTTTGTAGCAACTCTGTTTGTTTCTTTATTAGGGAGAATGACATAGCTCAGGAGCTGGAGAGAACAAAAGAAGACGCTGGTAGGCTGGACGAACAATTACTAGAAGCCATTCAACAGAAAATTGAGCTGTCAGAGCAGCTTGAACAGTGGCAGGTGAGGACTTGATGCCGCTTTGGTCAAACGGACTCTAGTCCGATGTATACATGTATGCGTGTCCGCATGTACATATGTACGCGTGTATGCGTGTACGAGTGTAGGCGTGTACGTGTACGTGTACGTGCGCATGAGTGTGTGCATGTGCGTGCACTTGTGTGACACGTGTGTGCACGTGTGTGAGAAGGGAGCGGGGTGCGAGTCCACATGAGTTGACAAGTGGGCCTGTGGGAGGGGGAGGGGAATTGGTTTTTCACCCGAAATCTGTGAGCCACTGCAGTGTTGATATAGTTTACCGGTAAACTCATTCTTTGTGTTTTCTCCTTTCAGTATGATATGGCGTCGTTAATAGATGAGCAAGTACAAAAGCAAATGAAGACAATAGCAAAAGAACAAGAAGCGATACGAAACAGGAAAAGACTTCCTTTCTCAAAAGGCTGGAACTGGTCGAGTAGCCATCGAAGGCAAAACGTTCAACACTGATTCGCCAGCAACCGAAATAACTGGCTAGACTAAATCTGGAACTGCATTTTAACCTAGGTTTGATCATTGGCAGTTCCTGAGACCTTTCTTGAATCAATATTTTTGTCCACTGAAAAGCGAGAAGGGTTCTTAAAGACTTGTCCGAGATTATGTAAACTGTCACCATCTCCGGACCACAAACCACCCGCCATCTTACTCACCCTTAAACTTTGTTGGTCTCTCTACTAAAAAGATTCAAAATTGTTTCCCTTCCGATATAAATCGTTAACTTGCTTACACAACAATAATCGAGCTTTCAACGAGATCCCAGTTCCACAGTGGACTAGCCAGTTATTTTGTGCTGAAAGTTCAATAGTCATAAATCGATGTTACGATCACATAGAGAGAACGTATAAGGGAAATCGGAGCTGCTGACGGGGTACATCTGAATTCAAACGTTTATCTTTTGTTACATATTTCATTCGTTCATATCAGTTTGAAGATCAGACATTTCTAATAAGCAGAGGAAGTGTGGAGGGGCTCGGTCAAACCTCAACCGACTCGCATTTACATTAATTTATCAGCATCTCGGATTTGAGCTTGGACGGCAAGCAACCTTGAAAATATTTGTCCATTTTGTGTTCTGTCAACACCCCACCCGCGAGAAGAATACAATAGAGTGTGCCGTGAGCAAGACTTTTCTCTGGTAGAAAAGGTTGGGAGTACGTTTTTAGCCTGGTGCAATAATACTTCCAGAACGAAGTGCAAATAGAATAGGCTACGCTCTTTGCAGCGATGTAAGAATTGTCCTCCAACCAAATTATTTCTATTGAAATTTATTTGTACGCCAGCGTTGAACCAGTATGACGTACTGGAATGTGGACTTGGAATTTGATTGGCCTGCATAGAGAACGTGTTATATTTAGGTAAAACCACATAATTTATACCATGGAAGTTTATTTAAATTATTTAACAACTTAAGGTTTGCTAAACGCTGTCAAAAGACATGGAAGTGAGAAATATGTTTAAAGTATATATAGAGAAAGAGAACGTGTAAATATATACATAATAATTATATATGGTGATGTGACACAATGAAGATGGCCGAGCTGTAATGGAAAGGAGAATCGAATAATTTTATTAATATTTTATTAATATTTTATGACTACCTCAAAGTTGGTCCATGCACTGTATGTCAAGTACGAAATGCATAAATAAATGTTTTCCATTCTCGAATTGGAACTCCCTGAAGAAGGGCGGTTCATTCAATGGTCGTCTAGCATCATATGCCGAACTTAAAACATACCCCTCGAGTAAGCATTTCCCATTGCCCTTAGACAAAGCAAAGCATCATATTCTACGCGTAAAGAAAACACTTCTCTCCTCCCCACCCCTATCCTTTCCCACACACACACGCACACGCACACGCACACGCACACGCACACGCACACGCACACGCACACGCACACGCACATGCACATGCACACACAAACAAACAAACAAACAGGATAATACTTCAGAGCATACGTCTCTAATCATCTTACTTAGAGAGCTTGGTGCTGGGGTTTTCGTCTCAATAGAGCAAATAAGCATCGCGCATGCATCTACCGCGAGCGGGAAACGGCAGGCAGTAATCTGCCGTTTGCAGTAGATCGGCCATTTTTCTTAGTTGAAGTCTTACGTAAACACGGCACTGTCGAACGTCAAAACACACCTCTTCATGGCAGAACGGCAAACGCGCCAAAGTTCGGATCTTTATGCCGACTACCTGCCGTTCTCGGGAGGAATTTACGTGATACCTTTAAAAACTCGCTATCTATTGAAAAGTTGAGCTCAAGGAATTCTACAACAGGTTGGCTCCAATTCATTCAGTCTGCTCTTTCAGCCCAACCTTTGTGGTTGCAACTCAGTTACAGCCGCTACGTGTACTTATATACAGCATTTCGACAGCGTCGATAAAATTAAAGTAATCTTTATTATTCTAGAATGCCAGACTTCCAATGCAGACTCGAGTTACTTGTACTAGTGGTTTAATTGTATATTGCACAGGCTAAATGTTACACAGTATAAATATTAAGAACAACGCTACATCAGTTAGAATTCGGCATTGTGTGTACTTTGTATTTACATCAAGGCAATGACAGCACAGGCAAACACCTCTACCGTTAGCAGCTCTTTGTCGCTTCGTTTCTATTGACTATCTCGTTCCTGCGGTCCATGCCAGACTTTCGGCCTTCACGGTGGGCGTGTATTCTCCCGATATTCCAGTGGAGAGTTGTTTTGTCCTGACAACTCTGGGGCATCACCAAGCCGTAAATAGCATATCCGCTCTTTGTTTATCAGTTTCCATCTAATCCAGTTGTTCAAAAGAAGCCAGCATTCTATCTCTGACAGCTCTCAGGACTCGGTGATAAGCCCCGCCTGTGCTATCTATCAGCCGATGGTCAAACAGAAAATATACCAAGAAGCCAAGAAATCGATCACTTTTTCAATACAATTAGTTTTTATATAGGTCAGGGTACGCATAAGGCTCTATTTACATATCGACTTTTTTAATTCTCTAGGATTAACTTAAAGGTATACAAATATAACTCCATAAATTTCAATATTTCCATGCTAACTAAACTAAGATTTAAACATCAAAATTCAATTAGAAACAGTACTCATAATTTTCCAAACTTAATTTCGTTAAACCAAACATGTTTTCTGTTCCTTCGATCAGTGGGCCTGGTACGTAGGGCACTCCTCGGAGGCACCATTTTGTTCCTAATGGTTCGGGGGCTCGCATAGGGCGGTGGTCTGGGGATCTGACTATCCCGGTGCAAAACTTGCTTTCCATTTCCAATCACAGTTCTGAAATGACCGCTGTAACCGTCAGGTTTGTCCTGAGACGTGGATTGTACCAAGGACTCTGTCGTTGGAGCCTTGGGTTTTGCAATTATGACAACCTTTCGAACTGCTGCCGGAGACCTACTTGCGGTTGACTTGGCCGTGGGTGGACTGGGTCGTTTAACTGGCAGCGGGGGCGTGGGAACTAGCTTCTTGCTGATATCCAATAGTCCCACAGCAGGAAAAACAGGCTTCTTTGGTTTCGCCGTACTTTGACGCCCGTCGTGAACTAAAGATTAAGGAGTAAAAATATTAAACCAGGGTGGCAATTTGTAATAGCTTTCTGTTTGAGCAATTGTCCTATGCAAAAGCCTGGTTAAAATGTAGTAGTAACAACGTATTATAGTTCTGTTGTCGCATTTTTGTTTTAACATAATTACAGTTTCTTTTCTAATATATTTGGTACTGCATGAATCCATCATTACTTTCACAGCGGTAGAATAAAATGCGCACACTCTCAGGACACCTAAGGGGGGAGGGTGGGGGCATAAAGGAGCGAGGTAACGTTTTAGATATTAACGTTAAGAAATAGTGCTAAATTGTTATTTGCACCACCTGGAGATTGATGCAAATGTTCACAAGGTGAGTGAGCAGCTGTGTCCATGACAAAGGGTGGTTAATCAATCCTTTTCTCCTTGTCACGTGTGCATCTGTCCTCAATTCTTAGAGTTTGGAGGACAAAATTGACTAAGTAGGCAGGCTTTTTATAACAAATTGTAATAGAAATAATTCAGTCAGTGCCAATGAGGAATCTCAACCAGACCCGAGACCAGTCCCGAGACCAGTCCCGAGACCAGGCCTGAGACCAGGCACGAGACCAGTCCCGAGACTAGTCCCGAGACCAGTCCCGAGACCATTCCCGAGACCAGTCCCGAGACCAGTCCCGAGACCAGGCCTGAGACCAGTCCCGAGACGGCTCAAGATCTATTTATAGCCACCGTTCAGCTGCCTATGTTCCACCGCGTTACACGAATTCAACCAATCACAGACGTTCTTATTAAATCGAAGCTTACTGATTGGTCAATATCTTGAGAACAGCCCTCAGGATTTGTCCTTTATCAAAGTTATTGGCTTTTTGTTCGAAACAAAAGGACGGACAACGAACCAAGAAATGATTCGACTCGTCCGTCCCTAATAATAAATTCAACTCACTTCTACTGCTCTCTTTGCTGGAACCTCTCCTCCCGTTTGTCATGTGAGTAATATATTTCATGTACATCCTTTCCGTGTTGTCCTTTATCCTGTTCAGAGCCTGTGCCTCCTCGATTCTCTTGGATGTCTGAAGAGTCTTGCTCATCACAGCATACGTCTCTCGGTTCAGGTTGCTAGACCGTGTGCCACGTGCACCACTGCTCACAAACTTTGCGAGTTTCACCTGGTTGCGATAGGGATCAATTTAAAGCCAGACAAGTGGAACACTTAAGGGATACAAATCTTGCTGTGTCGTGTTGGGGTAACATTAGCTGGCTATGTATTATTTAGAAAAAAATGTTTTTATAGTTATTACGAAGAACCAAAAGGATGCAAGGCTGATCGAACGGCTTTAAAATTATTTATTATGTTGCCCAATTTTAAAGCCGTTCGATC
>JANVCJ010080386.1:0-11361 GCA_026413505.1 Epizoanthus ramosus | reverse complement strand
GAAAGCACTCCAATCTTGGACTGACTAACCTCGATTTCATGTAACTTGGCTTTGTTCTCTGACAGGGCGGCCATATTTGCATTCGGTGTATATTTCTTCGCTTTTGCTCTTATTTACCTTCCCTCCGTTGGCGCCTGTGATCAGTCCCAGCTTCAACCGCGCCTATATATGGCGATGGCAGGGTCACGTGATAATGCTGGGGAATAGTCAACAACGGAAGTAGAAAAACCTGTTACTGGTTCTAAAAGGGCAATTAAGAAACACGTGCGTCGAACGTATGCCCGTTTCAACTTCCTGACTCAAGCATTTTCTTTAAATAAAGTTAAAATGGTGAGCAGTTACAATATTCCAGTAAGTAATTAAAGTCCATCTTCAATCTAGGATTGAAGATGCCAACCTCGCTTATCAGTACCGGAGCGTAACTCCGGATTCTGTAGCATGCTGCTAATGAGAGTATTACTCGGCTACTACTCGGCCCGCGCGCCGCGGGATGGGATACTTGTCCATACTCCCCGTAATATTTATAGCGAGTTAAACATCACATAAGTTCTTCCCACGAACGGCGATAGCCGTCACATAGATCTGAATCTTAGCGAGTTTAGTCGATAGTCGTCACATAAGTTCTTCCCGCGAACGGCGATAGCCGTCACAAAGACCTGAATCTTGGCGCGTTTACCGTTCTGGGCCAGTCTCCCGTTTTCTGCTCGAGGAGATGTGTTTTGACGTTTGACAGCACTGCGTTTACCTGAAGCTTCAACTTAACAAAATGGCAGATCTACAACAAATGGTAGATTGCTGCCCGACGTTGGCCCGCTCTCGGGATACGCGAATCTTAAACGCGCTATTACGAAATGTACGCGTCTGTGACGCAGGAATGGAACTTGAGAGCGCTATGAATAAACACTTGAGTAGCTGGTAAACCATTTCTCTACGCGTCGTGGGTTTTCCGATGCGATTTATATTGCACAGAACAGAATTAAAGGGAAGAACAGCGCTTTACAACACAACATAACGCAACGCAACACAACACAGCACAGTGCGGCCGGGCATAGCAGCGCTTTACAACACAGCACAGCACAGTGCGGCCGGGCATAGCACAACGCACGAAGGACATGTCAACAATTATAGTCCGTGGATAATGATTCAAATCAGTTACCGCAACGAATGTGTAACTATTACAGCTGTAGTGAAACAAATTTATACAAGTTTATAAGTTATGCGCATGTGCCGCAGAACGAAGCACGAGTTCAATCTCGTCCCCAGAGCCCACGTTCTTTTAGACCTGCGGCGAGGAACGAAGGGCTCTGGGATAAAGCGGATATAGCGGCCCACAGACAATCGATATTCCTTATAAGGTAGTCCGCAGATTGTGGACTGACTCGTGCTTTATTCCAGAGCCCTTCGTTCCTCGCCGCAGGCCTAAAAGAACGCGGGCTCTGGGAACGAGATTGGCACGAATTCTGAAAACACAAGTTCACTTTCGTTGTTGTATGACTTGTCTATTATGAATGGCGTAGGCTTTCAAATGATAATCTATCCTACTTGAACCCATCTCCCTCGGTAGCTGTTGTCTGACACGTTTCCACAGTCGATAAAGACTTGTGACTGGTTACTATGAGCATAGCAGGTGGACCATCAGCAGGTCGACCTATTTTGAAAGCAAATGAAGAACCTGTTTTCCTTTATACCGAGTAGAACTGAGCATAGCACAAGTCCAAATAGGTTTCACTTCAGCCACTAATATCTGTAAGAAATGCAGGTGTAGGTATTTGAAATACTATTTTCAATATTACCCAATCCAAAGAGTCGTCCGCATTTGAAGTAACGAATCGTCAAACAACACATATAGAAGCGGGAAAGTAAAGGCTTTTTTGTTTGATCGTTGGCGGTTTTACAATGATGTCATATTCTATATAGAAATGAGTAGCTGTAGAAATCGTATGTTTCTTGTCAGTTCTTCAAAACAATGGCATGCTGTAATTATTTTACCACACAACTACACTGATAAAAACGATTGTTATCCATTATTAGTATTACTACTAGTACTAGTAAATAACTTAATAACTTTCTTACGCCGGTGCTTAGCTTGTTAGTTACAACCAAGAAACCCCTATCCGACCCACCAACGTATACATACATACCATACAGTGTACTAACTTGCCCCACCACTAACCACTCGCAACCTACCTACATGTACCGACGACCTGCCTCGCTACATCGCTACCTACCTACATACCCACTCACTCCACCCCTAAACCACTCACTATCTCAGTACCTACCTACCTACCTACCTACCTCGCTTCCTACCCACCTACTAGCCACTTACCAAGTTGCCCACCTCTAATTTGTAAAATAACATCTGGACTGAACAAAGGCACAAATTCAAATAATTAATATTTCTGGTATATTTTTTCTCGCTCAAAAATCCAATAATTTGATCACTGAAGAAACCCGAATCCACCTATACGTTATCTATCGATAGAAAACCAATTATTAAAACATACTGGCCTAGTCAAGTTTGTGGACCGAAACTTACAGAAATATACAGACATGCATAGCTGCCGACCAACCTTTTCCTGACCTCAAGGGCCCCTGAAGTCTAACACTAACCGTATTTACGTGTAACACGTAGATCTAACACGAAGAAGAATCCACAATGAGGAATCTAGATTAGTTAGATGTAGCAGGTACCAAAGGTGGCTTGCCGCGTCATCTGCCGGAAGATGCTAATTTCTCGCTGCGGAGAAAAATTGGCATCTGCAGACAGGCCAGGCTAACCGGTAAGTAAAATAGTTTCTTGGTTTCAGATATATTTTTCCGGCGAGTTCGGTCACAAAATTCAATAATTTTGATCGAGGACAAAACACAATTTTTCCCAACATAGGCAAATAAGTATTTCACTAATATCAGTCAGTTAATCCTGCGTTGTGATGATATTTGGAAAAGGCGAACTTGGAGGACATACCAAGCCACGGTTTTGCCCCAAAAGCCGCCAAGAATTGAAGATATCAGTCATGGGGTATAATTAGCTGGCCTTGTCTGCGCCTTGCAGGTACCCGACACTTCAACAGGTTGACACCGGTATTACACAATGACTGACATGCAAATCATGGCACCTGCTTTCTCATTAGCCAATCACAGCGGACTAACAAAACGTGCAACAGGTGCCCGAACAGGTCTCACTAAATGACCATTCTCAACGTCGTCCGACCAGGGGGGAGGAATACAGGTAATTTTGGTTCTGGGTATATTTGAAGTTTATGTCTTTATGATCATATATTTGTTTCGGTAGCACATTATCGAATGGGTTATACTTAAACGTTTCTGAATTATCAAGCAAGTTTCGTTATTCGCCCTTATAACAATTAAGCAGTAGGTACTGGTCTTTGATAAGCACAATGTATTGTTTGGAGATGAACCGAAGTCTCCCTGTGTCATATAGGGTAGCTTGTTTGTGCTAGCACTCGAAAAGAAGTTTATTCCTTTTCCCCGAGTTTTCGCAACCATGCAAAAAAACTGGAAATAAAGGTTTATCAAGCTCATACGTCGAATATTATGGGCTTGTTTTACAACAGGAATCATCATACTTATGTAGCAAAAACACGACCAAGTACTGAAATAGCTCATTCAACCACGATCCCCTCTCCCCCTGAACACCATTTTGCTTGAGAACAAAACAGTGCTTTGCAGGTGTCGGTTGCTTTTGAACGGCCTCACTCAGCCGTTATATAATTAAAAACACATAGCAGAATTCTTATTACTTCATCGCTTCTGCGGAATGGTCACTTTTTTATCTTTCTGGAGCGAGTAAATGAAAGAGACGAAAGACGGAGTGCTGAAGCTTTTGAGATATTAGTTTGATAAATATGATAGTTAGGGAACATCCATTGGGAACTGAAGCTTTGGCATAGATGAAGTATAAGAGCTGTGGGATGTTGATGTTTGACTGAATCAGACTGAAACCCTTGTGCTTGAAGAGGGAACAATCGCTTCACATCTTTTTTGTAGACTTGATATCTTGTATGTTTATGGAGGATGGAACTTCAGGGCATAACGTTTGCATCAAATAAGAGTGCAAAAGAGTCGGAAATTTGCCGCAGATTGACAGTTATCAATGCGTTCAGACGACAAGGGTCACTGTGCGATGTGACGATCATTGCAAACGAGAAAGAGTTCCCTGCACATCGCGCAGTCCTAGCAGCTGGTAGCGAGTACTTCCATAATCTGTTCACACTCGATATGAAGGAGAAGAGAGAACGTGAGGTGAAACTTGAGGGAGTGAGCTCCAATGTTTTGGAACATGTGCTAACGTACCTCTACACGTGCGAGGTTGAAATCACCGAGACCAGCGCCGCACAAGAAATCATGGCGGCCGCCGATTATTTACTCATTCATAAGCTCAAGGAACTCGCTTGCGACTTTTTACAGTCAAAGCTATGCAGTGGAAATTGCTTTGAAATGTTCCAACTCGCAAATAACGATAGCTGCACAAGCCTAAAGAACGACTGTTGTGCATTTATTGACAGGAATTTCGCAGAGTTGGTGAAGTGTGAGGGATTTCATGGACTGAACGTGAACGAACTGCACGAGTTGATATCACGAGATGAAATTGTTGTTAAAAAGGAGGAAGAAGTTTATGAATCCGTGCTGAATTGGATAAAACACGATGAAACTACAAGAGCACAGTACTTTGCAAGTTTGTTCGGTTGTGTTCGGCTCGTCTCTGTGTCAGAGCACTACCTTCATCGTCACATTGCACAAGAGAAGCTGGTGAGAACAGACCCTCTGTGCATGGACCAGGTTTTGAATGCTATGAGATGGCACTCATTGAAAGATCCCGGTGAGACTCCAGTCGTGAAGCCAAGAAAATGCTTGCAAGCTCACACAAATGTTGTTTTCATTCTTGGTATGTTTGCAGCACTACGGAAGCCTGTACCAGCATTAGTGAATTTAAACCCCCGGTGCAAGCTCATGTGTTACTGTCCAAGTGAAGGTTCCTGGTATTTGACTGACAAAATGCAGTCAAATCTTAACATGCAGAGTGTCGTAGGTTGTCAAGGGTTTCTGTACACTCTCGGTGGTGCACCACTTGAGAGAGTCACCAACAGGGTGGAACGTTATGACCCCAAAACTAACTCATGGACATTTGTTTCCAGCATTCCGCAAACTGAAAAAGTTATACATGCAGGAGTGGCAATTCTTAATGGGTGTGTCTACACAGTAGGTGGAAAGACACTTAATGGTCCATGTGCCTTAGTTCAAAGATACGATCCAGCATCAAACAGCTGGGACATTGTTGCACCATTAACATCTGCCAAGTGGGGGGTGTGTGCTGTTGCTGATGGGGAGTTCCTTTATGCTGCTGGGGGTTCTGATGGCAAGACCCCCATTGATGTGTTGGAGAGATATAATCCAACACTTGACTGCTGGTCACTAATGTCACCAATGACAGAAAGGCGTGCAACCTGTGGTGGTTGTTTTCTTCCATCCCAAAGAGAGATTTGCATTGTCGGTGGTTTTGGTGCCATCAAGACTGCAAACCATGCCTTGAATTCTTGTGAAGTGTACAACATCCAGACAAACCAGTGGCATCACATTGCTAGCATGCTGTTCCCACGTATCTTTCCAGCTGTCGTGTTCCTGGATGACAAGGTGTGTGTCTTTGGTGGTTACACAAGCGCAGTGGACACTGTATCAGATGAAGCTGAGTTTTATGATGCCATTACTCGGGTGTGGAAAAAAGACACTTCACCTCCTTTCATTGGTGGTATCTTTCATTGCTGTTCATTTGAGATGCATAAAGATTTACTTCATTCCCTTGAAAAAATTGGATAAATTTATTGATGTTCAGCATTTTACAGAATGATGTGCTGATTGCAGAACTGTTACACATTGGCATCGAGACACTATTCCAGTGGAGATGATTGGTTTAGTATAGCAAGATTTCAAATATATGTGATAATTGTATAATTATGTTTCTCAGTCAACATAGTTGCTATCTGATTGTTCAGGAAACAAGCTGGATGTATTATTTTGTGTTTCAGATAATCATGGATACAATACTTCTGATAGAATAATGTGGAATGTACAGTTCAATGAATACTGTTACCGGAGCATGATTCAGGAATTATTATCATTATTTGTCCATTATTTTCTGGTAGCAAAATTAAGCTCTGGACTCAACTGTTGCTTCTGGATGTAGGCTGTTGCAATTTGTATGTCTAATTCTAGTTTTTGGCCCACTTTTCATCATTAATTTTACAAAAATTAAATTATGCCTTGTACATATCAACTAAATGCAGATACACATGGTATAAGTTTTGTGTTGGATAGAAGCCCATTGATCAGGCCTTTTTTGAGCTTTTCTATAACTGTACACTATATATAGGTACTGGTGGTCTGATCTTCTTTCCTGATCTTGTGTTGGCAGAGGTCCTTTAGAGAGTGGAAGAGAGTTCAGAGTTGTTTAGTAAGATAAAAATATTAGGGCCAGCAGATCAGTAGGCTGGCACAGCCCGAATTCAGACAGAGGGCCGGATTTTAGATATTACAGTGGTATAGAGTGTGAAGTGTCGGTGATGTTTTCAGATTTTTTCTTTTAAGAGCAAGGAATAAAACTGTAAGGAGTTGGAAATTATAACATTTGTTGTGCAGAATAAGAGATGTTCTGGAACTTTTAAACAGAAAATGGTGAGTTGAAGCATTTTTGTTTCAGTTGTCGAACTGACTGCAAGATGGTAAATTATTAATGTTGAAACTGACAGATGACAGAAGTTTTTGGTAGTGCTAAGTGCCAATCAGAAGCTTAATGAACAGAACACATTTTAAATTAATTTGCAAGGTTAGGATACATGTATGTACATGACACAGATTGAAGAACCACATCCAAACTTAACTTGGCTTTGAGGGTATTGACCAGTAAGAAGTATTATGGAATATTTACTGTCCAATGTATGTAATAATAGACGTGAAGCTCTCCTCAACATGGCTTTGAGGGTATTGATCAGTGAGAAGTATTATGGAATGTTTGCTGTCCAATGTATGTAATAATAGATGTGAAGCTCTCCTCAACATGGCTTTGAGGGTATTGATCAGTGAGAAGTATTATGGAATATTTACTGTCCAATGTATGTAATAATAGACACGAAGCTCTCCTCAACATGGCTTTGAGGGTATTGATCAGTGAGAAGTATTATGGAATGTTTACTGTCCAATGTATGTAATAATAGACATGAAGCTCTCCTCAACATGGCTTTGAGGGTATTGATCAGTGAGAAGTATTATGGAATGTTTGCCGTCCAATGTATGTAATAATAGACGTGAAGCTCTCCTCAACATGGCTTTGAGGGAATTGATCAGTGAGAAGTATTATGGAATGTTTGCTGTCCAATGTATGTAATAATAGACGTGAAGCTCTCCTCATCCTCACTTTATTTTGATTTCATTGGTAAACTAACCATAATTTTCAAAATTATATGAACAGAACCTTCTACATTGAGTGACAATAACTACATGTACTACTGCCAGCATATACTATGTATAATGTACTACTGCCACCATATACTATGTATAATGTACTACTGCCGTCATATACTATGTATAAACCAGTGCTGTAAATGAATATGTACAAAAGCTTGTGAAATATGTTTTGCTGAATTTGTTGGAGCCTATAAAATAATCTATTTGATAAAGTTGTAGCTGAGGAAAGTATTTGGAAGATAGACGGTGCAAAACTTTCAAAACTTCCAATTTGCTTTCAGTTCATTCAAATGGTTTCTATTTACCAGATCTTGTTTCTGCTTGTCAAGCATCATGAGAGCTAGTTAAAATATCACATTGCTACCACCACTTTGTTTATAAATATTTGTATGATATTTATTAAAGATGCTTTTAAAATTGTGGAAAACCAAAATATCAATTATATCACATTTTGGTAGCCATCTCATAACCATTATTTTCATAGCTCAGGGTTTTTGGAGAACATTTTGCAGCACCAAACAGTGATTTTAAAGCACAAGTTTTTAAATATATTTGTGAATAGTAATTTTTGTGTATTATTCCCACAATAATACCCTGCCATGTGGTGGTTGTACATGGTTGAGAAAATTGAATAAAAAGAACATTGATTCAGTTGATAGGATTTGTGATCTTTCTGAAATAACCAGGGGCAAAGCTAGTGTATCATTACACATGTACAATGTATATAGTCACTTGAAAATTATCTAAGGAGGGGGGCATTGGGGGTCTCCGAATACCGCAGCACCGCAAAAAAAAAATCACCATATGGCAAAGGTTACAAAGGCCCGAACAAGAAACAGTAAAACCACAAAGGTCCGCATATAATTTTGTTTCACCAAACACCGTAGCTTCAAAAACATAAACATCGCACACTGTAGGGTTTGAGATCACCACAATACAGCAAAGTGGGATTTTATTCACCAAAATATCACACACAAAACTGAGCAACACCACAAACCCCAATGTCCCCCTCTCTAAGAAATATACAGAAATAATTGAAAACTACAATGTACCTACAATATACAGCATGTTATAATTAATTACAGCCATGCATGCAGCAGTGCATACTATGTGCAAATATTTGGCCTTGTCCCTGCTGGGGGTATCCGTCTTTGTAAGGTGTGGTACCAGAAATTAATCAACGACCTTCCCCGCCCGCCATCTCAAGGTCATTGCACATTCTGAGGAAGAAGAGGGAAGTCTCAGAAGCCAACTGAGATTGTAAAGGAAATTCTGGGGATGGGGGTCCAACCAATTGACCTTCTGTGACAGTGTGTGTGTGTGTGTGTGGGGGGGGGGGTGGATTTTTATTATGTTACTAACACGCGAGTGCTTTATATGTGGGAATCATTGCCGGATTCTTATCTCGGTAAAACACTGATCGCATATTCTTTTTCCGAATAGTTTGTACGATCTAGGTCACAGTATCTGCATGTGAAACTCGGGTTTATATAAAGGTTGCTCAATAGTTTCTAATCCACAAATCTACATTTTGCTTCGAACTTATGCTATTTTCTTACCTTTTATCCGATTTTCTGCAAATATATTTTTTATTAACAGCAAAAATTTGGTGATATATTCACTGGTGCTTAAAACACTATGTTCTCGCTGGTATATTGACGTAACCCATACGTCATAAAATCAGTATTAAAATTTAAGAAATATCCATATTTTTCCAGACGACCACATTTCACATCTGATGATGGACGTCGATAGTTTTCTGGAAATTAGTGAAACATTTCAAGGTATTGTTTTTTTATAATGCAAATCAAGACACTACGGCTGCTGAACCATTTCTCAACAATGGTGCAAGTAATTCACTATTTATATATAATTAAGCTGTGAGACAAGATATCCGCCCAAACCTGAAATTTAATCGTGCCACTATAGCTATTAAGTTAGTCAGTGTTAAAGTTTGTGTTTTCAATCAGTGTTTTTTACAAGTTTTTTTACAAGTATAGTAAAATTTCGTCCAGCGATTTTGTTCATGTGGTCTTTAGAATATCCAAAATTTTGTTGTATTCGAGTTAACGAAAGTAACGTTTTTGACAACTCTTTTGAGGGTTCTCCTGGCTCTATTTTCTTTCTGTTTTGTTTGAGTTTGGCTGAGTTGCTTTTCAAATTCCACAAATTCAAAAAATTTTGCAAATTTAATTTACTCGATCCGAAAAAAAAAATGACGCTTTTAGATGGCTCTGACCAGCCACCGTACGTAAGAGTAGCAGCTTTATCGAATAGTTTCAACACACAAGTAGAATAGGAAAAAGAATTTGGGGTTTGTTGCATTTTAAACTACTGTTCAAACTATTTCTTGTGCAGCAAAGGAAACTTCTTTAAGTAATTGTTGCCGTTTATTACATTGTAATGAAGAGAACAATAAAACGTGGTATAATAAAGTGCTTTATTGCTGTACTTGTTGGTATTTACACGAAAGTCGTCCCATACCATCCAACCCCAAACTATCCCCATGTTAACCCAATGTTAACCCCATGCATGCTAATCCCATGCTAACCCCAAACTATCCTCAAGCTAACCCCAAACTATCCTCAAGCTAACCCCAAACTATCCTCAAGCTAACCCCAAACTATCCTCAAGCTAACCCTAAACTATCCTCAAGCTAACCCCAAACTATCCTCGAGCTAACCCCAAACTATCCTCAAGCTAACCCCACACTATCCTCAAGCTAACCCCAAACTATCCTCAAGCTAACCCCACACTATCCTCAAGCTAACCCCAAACTATACTCAAGCTAACCCCTAACTAACCTCAATCTAACCCCATGCAACACCGCGGTCAAACGTACTGAGCATGCGTAGTAAACCACACGCAGTCGCGCGAAATGTACAAATGTAAACAGGAGCCTGGGAAAAAAACAAATAGTTTTTTGCTATTTATAAGATGGTTTCTTCATATTTAAGGTCTGTCTTTTCACAGAGTATTCAGTTTGCATGTGCCACTGTCTTATTAGTTTATAGTTTTATTTCAACGTTTATATTTTTCAATATTAAGAAGTGAAGTTCGGACTTGTGCCAACTGTTTTTGCAGTCTTTTTGCGGTACTGGATAACTTATCAGAATGCCAGAAACTTGGATTCCATTTCTACGGTGACCCGTTTAAGCGCTATTTTATCAACAATAGAGAAGTATATGAAGACACTCTTCTGCCGGATGAACTGCTTGGACGATACCAGTAGCACTTTAACAGTCATCGAAACTTCGTATGGAACAGCAGAGCCAGAGAGAGCGTAAGCGTTCAGAACTCGATGCACGCGTGTGGGTATTAACATATCAACTGCCCTCGACAAGCTAATGACTTTGCTAAATTAAAGGTACTGCTACTATACTAAAGGGAAAATCTGATTGTAATATCGAGAACACGTTGTCATTTATAAAGTAACAGGTAAGTGGACACAAATTAAAAGAGGGGCCTATCCACTATGCTTCAGAGTAATGCGAAACTGTTTATAGACTTTATATATTATATAACTTCTTCCAGGCGTTGTAAAAAGTAGAATGTTTTTATAAGTAGAATGGATTTTCATAATTCATTGCTTCTACAATTCGTGCATTCACAAAGAAATAAACATTCACTAAAAAATAAACAGTTTTTCAAAAGGATTCATCTAGGTATTTTTAGGGTACCAAATTTTACTCTACTGATTTGAGGAGTTCTGCTTCTGTGTCTGGATGACTATGATTACATTGAATGTTCTAAAATAATTATTAATTTTTAAATGGCTTTTCTTTTCTGGTGATTGGTAGTATTGGGGTTTGTGATTACTGACAGGTGGGATAATTTCTGCATCATTATCATTGTCACTGTTACTATTATTGTTAGAGTTAT
>JANVCJ010080375.1:0-11364 GCA_026413505.1 Epizoanthus ramosus | reverse complement strand
GGAGGGGTACAAACGCTATGTGCGACGCGGCGAGCGACGGTACTGGAAACTCCTGGCGCAAGAGAGGCAGAAGATGGCCGCCGCCGCGGAGAAGGCGGAGTGAGCGACCCGCCGATGCACCGGCGCACCTACCTCCTGCGCACCGCGGAACTCAACGCGTCGGGCCGGGTGAGTACAGTGGCGCTCAGTGCCCTGCTGCTTGAGTCGGCAAATCTCCATGCCCACCGGCTGGGGGTTTCGCTGGAACTCCTGATGGAGCGTGGTTACACCTGGTTCCTTTCCCGGCTCCATCTCCGCGTGGAGCGTTTTCCCTCCTGGCGCGACGCGGTGACTGTGGAAACCTGGCCTGCGGCGGTGGAGAGCCTCTTCGCGGTGCGAGACTACCGGCTCTTCGATGAGCACGGTGAACTCCTGGGGCTTGCCACCACCCACTGGATTCTGATCGATATCGCCCTCCGCCGCCCGGTTCGCCGGTTGCCGCCCTTCCTACTCCCACTTCATCCCAAAGAGCCGGTGCGAGCGCTCGAAACCAACCCCAAGAGGCTGCCTCTGCTGGAAAGCTGGGAGCAGGAAGCGACAACCCGGGTGCGGCGGGCAGACCTCGATCAGAATGGCCATCTCAACGCCGTCGTGCAGTTGGAACTACTACTGGAGGCAGCGCCGGAAGAGCTGACAACGGAAAGCCACTTACATGAGGTGGTGGTGGAGTTCAAATCGGAGGGAAAGGGCGGGGAGGAGCTGCTGGCGCGGGCAGGGAAGGTCCGTGGAAGAGAGAATCAGGCCTCAGAGTGCGAGGTCTGGTTGCACGACCTCCTCGCCAGGGAGGATGAGAAGGAGCGTTTGATTACTCGCGCTCAAGCTGCGTGGATGGTCTGAGCAGGCCCACCTCGCCAAAGGGGGCCTGTTGAGCAGGACTCTGGGTGATTATTGACCAGGTATTCCCGGCAAGACAGGCGAGATGGGGATGTCCGTCGGATCATCGAACGTCAGAATGCCACCGCCCACACCCACCAAGGCAGCAGCCGGAACCAGGATCTCCGGCTTTTTCCACCAGGCGATCACACAGGCGCGGCAGAACTCATCCGCGCGCTTGATGCCATTGGGATTGAGGCGGGTCACGATGCCATCGCAGAGCCAGTGGAAGACCTCTTCGCCGCGTTGCCAATGGGAGGTTTCGCCGATGGTGAGATTCTCCGCCTCGCCGCGCTGCGCGTCGGTCAGATCCTGACGGCAGTTGTCGCGAACCTCCGCCACTTTTGTTTTTGACTTCGCGATCATCTTGCCTTCGGCGTCGTGTACTGAGTAGTAGTACTCGGTGGGCTCGTTCTCCAACTGTTCAAGCCAGTTCTCAAAGGTCTCATCGTCCATTTCATTGAACCAGTCACGGGACACCTGCTTGCCCACGCTGGCGCGCTCGCGGATGAGATCGCGGTCGAGATCTTCGTTGGGATCGCGGTGGTCGGTGGCTTGTTTTTCTCGCCACCATTGGGCCCAAAGGTACTCCTCTCGTTTGTCTTCCCGACGTTCTGTGATGTCATGCCGATCGAGCACTTCATCGGCCGCCTTGGGAAAGACTCCCCAGTAGCGGCCATTGCCCTCGGGCCTCATTTTCACGTAGTACATATCCTCCACCACATCGTGCATGCGGCGGAAGTTGAGCCGCACGGTGGTGTCGGGGATGTTATCCTCGACCTTGGCCCAGCCCACCCCGTTGTCAGCGATGGGCAGGCACTCGACCGGCGGTTCAGCACTTACCCTTAGGTTGCTCTGGGCCAGCGCTGCCGCGGACACCAGCGTTGCCATGGCAAGAACCGCGATCGTTTGGGAACAAGCTTTGATGATGGTCGCCATTTCGTAGAATCTCCTGGGCTTTTAAGGCACACCGATCGAAACCCGCCCTTAGCTTAGCAGATTTACAATATTAGCAAATCCAGATATGAGCAGGATCCATGCCAACCCTGGAAACCCGTGAGAAACCACGGACGAGACCACAAATTGTCACGATTCCCCCCAGGGTTGGTAGTGTCTCACCGATTTTTGCAGATTACGATGCCTCTCTGCAAACCGGGGCGATCTACGGCGCCTGTACTCATCTTCCCTGGTGGGGAGAAATTCCTCAGCGTGGCAATTGGGGTGGAGAGGAACCTTCCGTTTCCTCGGGTCCTACTTCGGGGTCTGGGCCGGTTGCGGGCGCGCTCTTCGTCTGCTGACGCCGGACGGCAATCTCGCGTTCCATCGTGCGGCGCTCCCGCGAGGGAAGAAATTGTGCCATCGTCTTGGCTTCCTCGAATTGACCCAAGGTCAGATGACACTGCGCCTTCAGGCGATTGAGATACTCCAGGGAGTGATGTTCATCGCAGGTGTAGAGATCGATGAGAGCTCCTTCGCAGTTGTCGAGAGCTGCCCGGGATTGGCCACGGATACAAATTGCCTTGAGCAACTCTGCATCGCGGGACAACACTCGATCGGCCCCGGCGGCCGCGGCTTCGAAGTTCTTGCTCTCGAGGTCGACCTCCGCCATCAAGATGCGCCAACTCAGGTTGTCCGGCTCGTTGGCGAGCAACTGTTCCAGCTGCTCACGGCGCTCTGCCACCGGCAAGCCAACAACTTGCTCTTCTAACTGATGCCGGGCCACGTTGGCGAAGAGCGGCAAATCTTTCAGGGTTTCATAGGGCACCAACTCATAGAGGTGCCCATCGAGAAGGGCTCGTGCGGCGGGATCCATCTTGAGCCGCGAAAGGGGTTGGAAGCGCTGCTCGATTTCGAGAAGGCGATCGAAGGTCTTGAGAAAGGCTTCGTCATCTCCGGTCTCCGCCTGGGCCACCGCAAGGTGGCAGAGGCAACTGGCCAGTCGCTCCACCTCGTCGAGGAGACCGAAGCAGGCCAGACGCAGGCTCCGAGACGCCGCGTCATAGTCTTTCCGCTCAAGGGCACGGGTGCCATCCTCGAACAGCCGATCATAGAAGGGGTCCGCGGCCGGTAGTACGGAAGGTAGGAAGAAAAGCAACATCCCCAGAAGCCCGGACGGAAATCGCCACGTTCCCAGGGTAGCGCAGACGCAACCCCGAGCTTTGGAGAGAAACCCATTTGGGGTATAGGTGTGGCATGACCGCCTTGCCTTGGTTGATACCCCGCAGGGGTTGTTCTCCAGAGCCCGGGGTTGCGTCTGCGCTACCCCGGACGGCGGCGGGTAGCATTCCGACCGGGTTTCCCGGCGGAGGATCGATGGCGGAGCTGAATCCATGGTCCTTGCTACATCCCGAATTGACCGCGGGCCTCCTCCATCACCGCGTCGTCGATGGTGGCATGGCCGTTGGTCTTGGCGTAGTGCTCGATACCCTGGCGGGCCATGGGGCGCACAAACTCGGGGATGTTCTCAAGGCGGGAAAGGGCTTCGTCAGTCCACACCACATCTTCTTCTTTCTTGCCTTCCATCTCGGCCAACATGCCGGAGAAGGGGCAGCCCCCTTTTTCCGCCGCCTCCGCGGGGCTTTCGCCGGGGCCGATCTTCACCCCCAGGGACTGCACGAGTTGGGTCTCGTAGGGGTTGGTGAGCATGGCAATGCGGTGGTCGCAGCTCGGGCATCCGAAGATGGCCGAAATGGAACCGCCGCCATCCGGTGGGCCGGCACTCTCGATCTTCATCGGTTCGTCGCAGCTGATGCATAGGAACTTCATGGTTTCAGGTCTCCGAGTGCAATCTTCGAACGATTTCGTGGGCGATTTCAGCAATCCCCCGCTGAGATGTGTGCTGTGAGACAGTTTCTTCCGCCGCCCCTTCCGGGGCTGATGCGGCGAGGTGAGGGTCAAAGGGTATCGTGCCCAGGCGTTCAATGGGCAAGGGAATGTTCGAAGGCGGGAAGAGGGGCCGCACGGTGCCACAGTCACGACAATAATACCCCGCCATGTTCTCCACATAGCCCAACAAGTTCCCGCCGCTTTCCTCCAGGGCCGAGACGGACCGTGCCACCACCCCCCGCGACAGGTCGGAGGGGATGGTGACCAACACGAAGGCGGTGGCCGCGTGGGTGCTCAAAAACTGGGCGAACTGGCGTGTGCGCTCGGGGCCCGGGGGCAGGTCGAAGAGTAAGAAGTCGAGCGTTCCCCAGTGCACAGCTCCGAGCAGTTGGGCAAGCATGGCGAACTCGCGGGTGCCGCGCCAGGTCTGCTCTTCACCCGTGGCCACAGTGTCGAAATCCATGGGTCGCGCCGATGGCAGCAGGCTGCCCATCGACACCACCCCAATGCCTTCGGCGCTGCGCGGCATTTCAAGACCATGCTCGGTGGGAATCCAGGGGCGCACTTCGAGGCCCGCCAGCTGGGCCTGGCAGGGACCGTTGAGGTCACCATCGAAGACCGCCACCTGGTGTCCTTTACGGCGCAGGGTCCGCGCCAGGGCCATGGTGACGGTGCTTTTGCCCACTCCACCCTTACCTGAGCCGATGGCCACCAGGTGACGCACTCCGGCCAGGGCCTGATGGATGGCTTGTTGTAGGGACTCCACCTGGGCGACGACGTTGGAGCCGCCGTCGCCGATGATGTCGTGGTAGGTCTTCAAGGGTTGATTCTCCTGTGGGGGCGACATCATAACTCAAGCCAAATACTTCTCGATGTCGAGGGCACCATGGTAGATACCCAGAATCTCGACCGCCCCCTCTGGCAAGATCTGGTAGGCGATCCGGTAGTGGCCATGGAGCAGAATCCGAATCTCCCTTCTGGGATGATCTGAATACCAGTAGCCCCGCTTTGGAAACTGCGCAAGAGTCTGGATTTTTTCGTAGATGCCGCGAACCACCCGCTGGGCGGCATCGGGATGATCACCGGATATGTGAGAGTGGATCTCCTCAAGCCAGAAAAGAGCTTCCTCGGTCCACCTTATTTGTCCCATGACTTGATGCGGCGGAGAGCTTCTTCATTGCTGACTGTTCTGCCTGCTTGGGAGTCTGCCAAACCGCGGTCGACCATGCGACGCAACGCAAGTTCATGGAGAATCTGGTCGTAGGAGCTGTCGGCGGGAAGGTCCTTCACAATTCTGAGGACCCGGTCCTGGGACGTTTCTTGAGCTAGCGGCATGAGCGCCCTCCTATCCGTTCAAGGCCTCCATCGTACCATACGGAGGCGTCAGGAGCGGGGGGGCCTACCCGCCCCTCAGGCCGGGGTTGCAACCGCACTGTAGCGATCAAACCGCGCTCCGGCTTCGAACTTGAGGGATGTGAGGATTTCTTCGGGCAACTCGTCGGCCGCGAGCTTGGGCAAGCGTAGGGGCCGCTCTGAGTGGGTCGCCAGGAAGCGTAGGAGCAACCTCAAGAACACAGAGCGCCGTTCGTCGCCGCGGTCGCCGAAGGTCAACACTTCGGTGGTGGTGGCATCTTCCGCGGGGGCATACACCAGGCAAGCTTCGAACCGCTCCGGGGAGGCGAGGGCCAAGCCCTCGAGTTCCTCCTTGCGGTTGAGCAAGGTCTCCAGAGAGCGCTCCCAAGCCACGCCCTTCCCGGAGCTGAGTAGTCCGTGCTCGACCAGTTCCTCCACCCCCACGGCCGCGATCCACTCCTCTGGCACCGGCTCCACCGGTGCCATGGGCCGCAAGTAGTCGGTGTAGGTGGCTTCGAAGCGGTAGCTGGCGGCAGTGACAAACTCCTTGAGCCCGGGCAAGGCTTGCGGCACCTCAACAATCAGGCGCTCGGGGCCAAGCACGGCGAGCTTCTGGGAAAGCGATGTGAGCATGTGCAATCCGTGCTCCTGTCTTTGATGTTCGGGATGTACCCCAATGCGCATCACCAACACTTCTTCCGCGCGCTTGGTGCCGATCATCACGGCCACCGGTCCGGTGTTGGTGGAAGCCACCATGGCGTTGCTCGGCCACACGTTCAGGGTCTTCATCTCCTCGCGGAAGCGCTCCACTGTCATCGGTGGTTCTTCTGGGAAGTGGATGCCGTAGCACTCGTTGAGGGCTCGCACCAGGTAGGGGATGTCATCGGGTCGACAGAAGCGGTAGGAGGCCATGGGCGGAGTGTATACCCGGACCGTCCGCAACGCACCAACCTCGATGGACAAGAAAGGTAGACGATCAGCTCGAAGCCGCCGCCTCCGGCCGGTGAATAAAGTACCCCTGCACAAAGTCCACCCCCATCTCCCGCAACAGCTCATAGGTGGCTTCGTTCTCCACCCACTCGGCGATGGTACCGAGGCCCATCACCTGGCCTATCTGGTTGACGGAGGCCACCATCGCGTGATTGATGGCATCGCCTTCCATGCTGCGCACGAATTCGCCGTCGATCTTGAGCAGGTCCACCGGCAGGTTCTTGAGGTAGGCAAAGGAGCTGAAGCCGCTGCCGAAATCGTCGAGCACGAAGCGGCAGCCCAGGTCTTTGAGCGACGCAATGAAGCGGTTGGCATCGGCCATGTTGGCCACCGCGGCGGTCTCGGTGACTTCGAAGTAGAGGCGATCGGTTTCGACGCCGCTTTCCGCAATGGCACTCGTGATCTCTGCGAGGAAGGCTTCGTCGCCCAAGGAGTGGCCGGAGAGATTGATGGTGATCGCCGCCTCGGCGAGGGCCGGGGCCGTGCCGCGGGAGAGGAGCTGCAAGGTCTGGCGCACCACCCAAAGATCGATTGAAGTAGCCAGGCCGTGATGTTCGGCGATGGGGATGAAGCGACCCGGTGGAATCAGTTGATCGTCATCGTCCAACATGCGGAGGAGAATCTCGTGGAGCGGCAGCTGACCCGATGCCAACGGACGGATTTCCTGGTGGAAGAGAACGAAACGGTCTGCCGCCAACGCCCGCTGGATGCGGTGGACCCAGGCCAGACGACCATGGCGCTCGGCCACGGCGGCGTCGCCGGGTACGAAGGTGTGCGACTTGTTGCGGCCACTCTGTCGGGCCAGATAGCAGGCGGCGTCGGCGGCCTTCAAGAGTTGCACCACACTCTCGCTGGTGACCCGGACGGGTACCACACCAAGGCTCAAACCCACATCAAATTCCTGGCCAGCCCAGGTGAAGCGGAAACCGCGGAAGGCGTTGAGCAGCTTCTGGGCCACGTCCTGTGCCTCGGTCAAGGAACGGTTCTCAAGCAACAGGCCGAAATCGTCGCCACTCACCCTTCCCAGAAGACCCTGCTCGCCCACCTTCTGGCGCAGCAACTCTCCTACCTGCCGCAAAAGTTCGTCTCCGGCCACCATACCGTAATAGTCGTTGACCAACTTGAGTTCCATGATGTCGAGGTAAAGCAGAGCATGCTCGGCACCCTGCTCCCGGGAACGCTCCAGGGCAACCTCCAGGTAGATCTCAAACTCCTGGCGGTTGAGCAACCCGGTCAGGGCATCGTGGCTCGCCAGATAGACCATCTGCTTTTCAAGCGTCCGAAAACGGGTGAGGTCGCGTACTACCACCAACACACCGCGCGCTCGGCCCTCGGCGTCGAGAAGGGGGACCGCGGTATCGCGGATGATGTGCTCTTCTCCCTCCCGGCCCCGAAGAATGAAGAATCCGGGCAGGATCACAGTCCGGCGCTGCGCTACACAGAGCGCCACCGGATCCTGCCGTGGCTGCCCCTGGGTTTCATTCACCACCCGGTAGATCTCATGGAGCGGCCGATGACATGCGTCGGCGCTGGTGAATCCGGTGAGCCGCTCGGCCACCGGGTTCATGGTTTCGATCAACCCGCGGCGGTCGCATTGGATCACTCCCTCGCCGACGGCCTCTGCGAGCAGGCGGAACTGCTCGTCCCCGGTGATCAAACCCTGCTGTTCCAAGTTGAAGCCTCTCCTTCCTCTCACTCGATGGGGATGAGCTGGATCTCGACGGTGCGTCGCTCTTCGTCACGTTCCAGCGTCAAGCGGGCCGTGTTTCCGACGCCGATATCTTCAAAGGCGAGGACAAGATCCTCCAGGGTGTGGGTCGACATATCGTCCACCGCAACGATGATATCTCCCACGCGGACCCGCCCGCGTCGGTCCTGGACGAGCCCCATGATGCCCGCACGGTCGGCCGGTCCACCGCGTACCACGCTGTGAACGATTACCCCGGAGGCGCGAAGGCGCGCCGCCCAACGGTCGGAGACGAGTTCGATGCCGATTCCTGGACGCACCGGTCGACCATGCTCGATGAGCTGAGGCACCAACCGTTTGACGGTATCCACTGGAACTGAAAAACCAATGCCCGCGGAGCCACCGCTGGGGCTGTAGATGGCAGTGTTGACCCCGATCAGGCGGCCGCTGGAATCGAAGAGTGGGCCGCCGGAATTGCCGGGATTGATGGCGGCGTCGGTTTGGATGATGTCACGAATGGTGAGGCCCCCCGGCGAGCTGAGTTCGCGGCCGAGGGCGCTTACCACCCCGATGGTCAAGGTTTGATCGAGGCCGAACGGATTGCCGATGGCCAACACCCGTTGCCCCACCACCAGATCGGCAGAGGTGCCTAGCGGCAATGGTCTTAAAAGTTCCCGCGGTGCTTCAATGCGCAGCACCGCCAGGTCTTTGTTGGGGGCCGCACCCACCAGTTCCGCGTCCCAATCCCTGTCGCCCAGAGCGACCACAAAGCGGCTACCCTCGGCGATCACATGGTAGTTGGTGACCACATGGCCTTCTTCGTCCCAAATAAATCCGCTGCCCGTGCCCTGGGGAATGGCGGTGACATTGAGCGAAAAGAAATCGCGTCGATATGCGATGTTGGAGATATACACGACCGAGGGACTTCGCTCCCGGAAAATGGAGATATCGCGGTTCTCCTGGGCCGAAAGCCCCACGCTCTCCGACTCATCGGGGGGCGACGCCAGGACGATGCCCGTGGAGATGACATTCTCGACATCGCTCTCTTGGGAAGAAAGGGCGGGATCCGGGGCTCTCTGTTGCCAGAGCATCAAGCCGCTCAGGTGACCTACCAAAAAGACCGCCAGGACGAGGAAAAGAGTTCTTCGACGCATCAGACCTCCGGCAACTCTGCCAGGCGCTCGCGAAGTTCCGCGGCACTCTGTACACGATCCACAGGTTTCTTGGCCAACAACCGCCCGAGCAGCTTGCTCCAAGCCTCCGGCAACGCCCCATCGCGCAGTTCGTTTGCATCCGGCGGTGGATTCTTCAGATGTTGGAGAACAATTTCGGTGGAGGACTCGCCCAGGAATGGCTCCCGGCCGGTGAGCATGGCAAAGGCAATCACCCCGAGCGCATAGAGATCACAGGTGCCGTCGAGTGGCTTGCCCTGGATCTGTTCCGGGGCCATGTAAAGGGGCGAGCCGATCACTTCGCCGGTGGCCGTGAGATTGCCGGTGGAGGCCCCCACCTGCCGCGCAATGCCGAAATCGAGCACTTTCACCTGATCGTTTTCCACCAGCATCACATTGGCCGGTTTCAGGTCGCGGTGGATGATCTGAACTTTATGGGCCTCCGCCAGCGCGTTGGCGATCTCGCAGAGGATCTTCTTTGCCCGGGGCAGGGGAAGTTCTCCCTCCCGTTCGATCACCGCGTCGAGGCCCTCTCCGTTGAGCAGTTCCATGGTGACAAAGATGCCCCCTGGAAAGCGTCCCAGGTCATGTACCCGTACCACGTTGGGATGACTGATCTTGTGGCTGATCTGCACTTCTCGAAACAAGCGATCCTCGTCTTCCGAACGCCCACCGGACGGTGAGAGCACGGTCTTGAGCGCCACTTCCTTGCCGAGGGTCTGATCTTGGGCACGGTAGACCCGCCCCATGCCGCCGGCTCCCAGCTCACCTCGAATTTCATAGCGCCCCGCGAGCATCTGCCCGGGAATCAGGCCCCGTGCTTGGAGCTTGTTCAACAGGTTCTCCGCCGAAGGCCTGTGGTCGGGCAGGGTGCTCAGGCAACTCAACAAGAGATCCCGGAGATTGGGGCTGAGGAGTTTCTCCACTTCCTCCGGCCAGCTGACCTCGCGGCCGCTCAGCACTTCCCGTTGGCCCCAATCGGCAGGGAGTTGTGGCTCGAAGAGGGTCACCGCCAGAAGACCGAGGCCGAACATGTCGGTGGCTGGCCCCACGTGATTGCCGGCCCGCACCTCAGGGCTCAGATAGATACGGCCGGTGTCTTCGCCGAATCCCACCACATCGTTCAGACCGATCCCCGCCAGTTTGGGTCGCAGTTGATCGCCGACCAACACGGTGCGAGGTGAGATCCACTGGTGAGTAATCCCCAGCCTGTGCGCCGCAACCAAGGCTTCGCACAGCTTGACCACGAGAGCGAGTCGATCGATGTAGGAGAGATCGTCCTGGTCCAGCAGGTGCTGCAGCGTGCGGGTGGAGAAGTGTTGGTACACCAACACCAGCGAATCCTCGCTGCCCACGAGTTCTTCAAGCTTCAAGATCGAAGGATGCTCAAGGGTGGTGAGCTGGCGCACCGTCCGGCGTAGGAAGGAGGCCCGCTCGCCGAGTTCAGCGGTGTGGAACACCACCAGCAACACCTCCCGGGAGTGCACTCGTTCCCGGGCGGCGACGAACTCGGCTCCACTCCACCAGGGCTCAAAATTTTCCCCCAGCTCAAAGATTCCGGAAAGCTGGTTTCGGACAGCCTCGGGATCCACTTCGATACGAGATAGGGGCTCGGGAGCCTGCTGTTCTTCCTCCAGGCCGATGGCGAAGGGGCGGGTGGACGCGTTGTCTCCGAGAGGCCTTGCAAGAGCCGGGTTGATATGCACTCGCGCGGTGGTCTGTCCCACCTGGCCGGACGGAGCTGGCCTCGTTGCCGAAGAGGACGAAGAGCGTTCACGAAGCTTTCGTCGCACACGCTCCCGGCGCTCGGCGGTATCGCGAAAATCGCCCTCGGTGGCAAAAACTCGCCGGTAGAGGTCTTCGGCGTCGCTCCAATGCTTCTGGGCCTCGGCAATGCGGGCGCGGCAGTAAAGCAGCTCTTGCTCCGAGAGTTCCTCTTGGTGCTTCATCAGCATCGTGAGGCGTTCCTGGCCCTCCGTCATCTCGCCTGCCTCGAAGAGCAGCGGCGCGAGCAACATGGAGGCCCGGTGGTAGTTCTTGTCGCTGGCCGGAATGGTCTGAAGCATTCTTCGGGCCGCGGCATCATCCCGTGCATCGAAGTAGGCGGTGCCGGCTTGCAACGGCTGTTCTGCCTTTTCCCAACTCTCGGCGGCGAGGGCAACCTCTCCAATCTTTTCGAACAGGACCGCTGCCTCTTCGAACTTGGATGCTTTGAAGAGGTTGCGCGCTGCCTCGCGCGGGCGCGCCGCTACTCGCACTCGCGACATGGACGCTCGGCCTGCTGGTCCTGATCATTGCCTGCGTCAACTACACCAACCTGGCGACCGCCCAGAGCCTGGGCCGTGCACGGGAAGTGGGCCTGCGCAAGACCTTCGGCGCAGGGCAGCGTCAGCTGCTGGTGCAATTCCTCGTGGAGAGCCTGAC
>JANVCJ010080364.1:0-11365 GCA_026413505.1 Epizoanthus ramosus | reverse complement strand
TTCTATTGGGACACCGCAACCAAATCAACTAAAACCGGTTTTGGTTGAAATGGTTGATGCCAATAGAACGCGCCCTTGGTTTTAAAATACGTTATACGTCAGATGCATTCAGCGACAAGGGAGGATCGATTTGTTTAATGTTCGTTTTCTGTGACTGATTATAATTTTGTGTTCAGAAATGAATATAACAACGATACATATTCCCAACCTATACAGTCGTGCTCTCCTTGTCGTCTGAAGAAACCAACGTTGCAGTCACAAGACGTTCTGTTATCATTGGATGTGCTGTTCGCAGAACAGTTGGTGCACTGTTCATTGCCAATAGTGTCTTTAAACATGGATTTGGGACACGCTGGGAAAAGGCGAATTGATTGTGTTAACATGAAATAATCGGCATTTTAAATTTAAAGAAAATATATAGTTTGTATTCACATAAGTGAAATATTCTACATGCTTAACATGTATGACAGTAGTCAAAGGTGGGAGTCGGTTGCATCAGTCGAAACGCAGAGAAAAAAAACAGGGAGAAAACTCGGATTCGCCTCGTGTACTCCCAACACTTTTCTCGTGTTCTCCTACATCTTTCGGTTTTTGTATATACATGCAGGCGTGCGACTCTGTTTAATCGTTTTAATAAAATGTAGATTCGTATTTGGATTCAGCATATTATCTGTCAGGTACTGTTTTGCCGGTTTTGAGAGTTTCTTTAACAGCGGAAGGCAAATAATGCGGCATACTGTTTTACTTACCTAGACACTCAACTAGCAAGGGACTTGGCTGGTAACCGGCCTTGCAGAGACACATCACATTGGGATCCAAGATCCAGTCTCCACTGCTAGTACAGACGGCATGCAGTCTCGATGTGTTTGATGACGGAAGAGCATTTTTAACGCAACTACCATTAACACTGACATTCTGTGATGCACTTGCTGGTGGTAATGTTTTCGGAAATGATACAAGATTTCTTCCTCGCTCTGAGCAGACTGTGTAGTACGCTTTAAATGAAAATATAGCTTGACAAGTACTGGCATCACGAAAAGCAAAATAAACTCCCTTTTTCTTTATTTTAACTTGTATGACAGCCTTACTTTTGGTCTTTGCAGTTCCTGGTGGGCCGCTGGTGAGCTCTCCTGGACCTGCTCTGATAGTTGTTATAAGGTCAGTAAATTGGTCTAATTTGGGAACTGCCGGATGAAATTCCGAATCTTGT
Source organism: Epizoanthus ramosus (assembly GCA_026413505.1). NCBI lineage: Eukaryota > Metazoa > Cnidaria > Anthozoa > Zoantharia > Epizoanthidae > Epizoanthus > Epizoanthus ramosus. Next base: position 10,155 of record JANVCJ010080364.1, on the reverse strand, counting down.
TCATACTTGTACATATTGAATGTTTCGGTGCAAGGTTGTATAGGCCTGCCATATGATAAACAGTTCCGTATTGCAAATTCGATGGACACTTCCATATCTTGAACACCCGAAGGTACAGATATAAATCCAGTTCCAAGCGACTGCAGTGCAGTTGAACCCACCGTACACTTTGAGTATCCATTTACAATGCTAGGCCTCCACTGCAGAGTAAAGAAAAGTATGTTGGTATAACTGCCAATAAAATTAGGTTATATGCAAGTGTTGGTTATGTATGCATTTAATGACAGTACAGAGAGTACAGAGACTAGGAGTTAATATGTCGTATCTTTTGCCATAAGGGACGAAGTTTTGTTGCCGAGGTATCATTTTCAGTATTTGACCAACTGACTCGCCGTCTTATATAGAAATCATAGATTTCTTGATCTCAGTTTGTACCGTTTAGTAACATAAACTTGTATCTGACATCATTAACTACGAAATTACCTCACCCCTAGGGCTACTTATTTTTCGGTACCAATACACGAAAAAATATTATTTAAAATCGCGGTGAATAGTGGCGGTTTGTTTGCGGAAATGATTGGCTGATTTAGCGGTGTTCATTAGTTTCATGGACATGCGCAAGGACTCGAACAACATTTTATAGGTTTCATTTCTACTACTTGTCTGTTCTCCAGCATTTTCACATGACCGAAATCCTAACGTATAATTGGCTGCTGAAATCGCGATCGCCAATTGGTAATCTTGTAATTGTGCCTTTTTGGAACTGAAAATAAAGATGGCGTCTACTCGGAAAGGAACAAGAGAGTTCAAATGAAGGTTCTAGTTGATCAAATGTCGAAGTGAGTTATTAATAAAATGATCACTTCGAGTTTTAAGATGTATATTGAGTAAGTATCAATACTAAGTTCATGCAGTGAACCACTGAATGCGAAATAATTCAGGCCCAGGCAGTATCAGCATGAAGCGACTCAGCGAATGCCAGATAGATGATGACGATCTCAATAAAATTTTATTCCTAAAAGCATCTCTCCAGATCCTATTGTCGCAGAAAAGAAGTATTATAATATATGTCAAAGTGATAAAATCTGTGAACAATTTCGGACTGATTGCACTAACAGCCATCCAATTTCAATTCCAATAGAGAGCATCGTTCCCAGTCTTGACCACTCCTATGGCGATATCAGGGTCACGTGATAATGCTGGGGAATAGTCAATACAGCTTGAGAAAATAAAATGGTTGATTAACAACAAATAGTTGAAGAAACAGTGATTACAGGTCAACACAAGTACCACAAACCATGTACGGACACATTTCCACAGATGTGTTGCTGCGTACAAGATCTTGGCAGCACGTCGTTATTCATTGAACGTATTTTCCATGGAAAGTTGTCTTCGAATAGCTAGCTGTGCTTGCTTGAATGTCAAATGAAAGAACAAAACTGAAGATTTCAGAACTCAAAGATTACGGTAATTATAATAATAAAGTTCTTAAAAACGCATCATACCATGGTCTCGATGCTTTTAACAATATTTAAAAAGAGATTAAAACCGATAAAATTTAAAACCGATAACAATTGTCTATAAAAAATATTGTCAGGTAAAAAGATGAGTTTTAAGTCTCGTTTTAAAAGCAGTTAAAGATGGTGCGTTCCTGATGTTGTCCGGCAAGTTCAGTTCTAGAGAATGGGTCCAGATACAGAAAAAGCTCTGTCACCGAAAGTAGCAGTCTTAGATCTTTGTGTACAGAGAAGGTCTTTAGTTGACGATCGCAGTGTTCGATTGGGACGGTAGAACTTGAGTAGGTCAGACAGATAAAGTGGAGCAAGGTCATGTAGACATTTGTAGGTGAGGAGTAAGATCTTAAAAGTAATGCGTTGAGGAACAGGGAGCCAGTGTAGTTCTTTCAGTATAGGTGTTATGTGTTCAGAAAGCTTGGATCTTAAGACAAGTCTTGCAGCAGTATTTTGAACCCGTTGTAGTTTTTTAATCAAGTAGGAGGGAAGACCAAACAGCAAAGAGTTACAGTAATCAAGGCGAGATGATATAAAGGCATGGACAAGGCGCTCGGTAGTAGATTGGTCCAAGTAGCATCTTATCTTGCCAATGTTTCTGATAGCAAGGACGGCCGTCTTGCAGATGTTGTTCACATGAGTTTCAAGACACAAATGGTTGTCCAGTATAACGCCAAGATTACGTGCCTCAGGGACTGGAACGATAGAGCTCTCGCCGACATTGATACTTGTTAGGGTCAACGGCTGACGGCTGACATTTACTAACAGTAAATGTGCATAACCTCAGTTTTGCCACCATTAAGAAATAGCTTATTTAATACTACCCACGCCTTTATGTCTTTATGTCTTCTACACAGCATTGGATTTTTAAACTTAATCTTTTGGCTTATCCGGGTTTTCTATGAAAATGGAATTGTAAATCTAAGTGTAGCGGAAATTGTTGTTACTGCTGTTAGCTTATCAGACTGGGTGCTCCTGTTTGAGCGTGTTTTAGTTTAAGCTGAACAATCTCGACTAATTAACTCTGCTACCTGTGATCAGTGAAACTGTAAAGTAGTATTGCTTACTAAATAATAAAATGTAAATTGTTTTAATTGCGAGCAGGCTCACTTGTTAAGTTTTGGACGCAAAGAAACTAAAAGAAGCCGGTGAGAAAAGCTTGCTACTCGGTTTCGTTCAAGTCAGCTAGTGTTCTTCTCCATCCGGGAATACTGCTATTCACAAAGGGTAACAGCGGTTTCTCTGGCAGTACAGTACAGAGCTCAGTTCAAACCAACTCGGTGAAATAAATGTTAACAAACAAACATGCTCTTGAGAAATAAATTTGTGACAGCTGCAATTTTACTGTGATCCGATGGCTAAATCGCTACCGTAAACTTATCAACGTGTGTGTTAATCTTTTACATCCACCGATGTAATTATGTCCAAAAGAATAATCTAACGGTTTAACGGCCCTGTCCCCAGTGGTGGAGAAGACTAGGTCACATAAATATTGGCAATCTTCAGCAAGACAGGGGGATTGAACTTCAGAGGTGGCGTAACCGACCAGAGAGACCACGTTCACACTATAACAAAATATTAAAATCAATCATATCCTAAACCTCAAACTCTGTTTCAAACGGTCGGATTTCTGTCCGGTCGAATTCAATTGAAACAAAGGTTCCGCACCAATCAAGCAAAACATCTTTTGTTTCAATTGAATTCGACTCGACAGAAATTCCACCGTTTGAAACGAAGACCATTATCTCTATAATGATAACAGATCTTTAGGAAGTTTATGATGTTTACAAAGTTGATATCATTGCTTTCATTAACTCCACAAAGCTTTCCGATGATTAGCTGCGGAATTACAGAGACTTGCTATATTTATGCTGGCAACCTACATAGATATAGATCAATGAAGTAGCTAGCAAGAGCACTAAAGTGGTGGAAGAATTAAGTTAGCAAACAAAAAGCATGAATATGGTGGGTGTTAGTTGCTATGACTACATTATTAGAAAAGCGAGAGGCAATTAATTATAGCCGACGTTTCTGGATATATGAAATTTAGGCTATAAATTAGGACACGGACACGAATTGTCCTTCCCTCTCTTTTATTAATCATTCCATCACTCTTGCTTCTGGTACATATAGTTAAGAAGTATGTTTGAGTTGTCTTGACTGACGTGGTTTTCTGACTTATGACTTCTCTTTTTCTCTCTCTCTCTCTCTCTCTCTCTCTCTCTCTCTCTCTCTCTCTCTCTCTCTCTCTCTCTCTCTCTCTCTCTCTCTCATGAACGCTTTTCTCTGATCGTCACCCCTTCCTAACATCACCCCTCTTCCCTCCAAGTTCAAGAATATGAAATTATTAGAAACGCCCAGGGCGCTTACTTGAGCAAATACGTTAATCAGAAGTTTGACATTGAATATCTGCTCCTTTGGGAATATTCCAGTAGCCTAATGCTGGTCTTGCTCCTGCTCTAGTTAGAGAAACCTAGCGTCCTCTTCCTTTCTGAAAAAAAACAAACCCCGATAAAGTTAAGTGTAATTAATTATGTGTACCGTCAAAATGGCCTGAAGTATTAACCGTCAACCATACAATAAAGTATTTATATAACAAAAAAATAATGATAATAATAATAATAATATTTAATATTTATATAGCGCTAAAAACTATAAATATTCTAAAGTGCTGATTAAAACTAGTATAAAAATAGAAACTTTGGAATTAAAAATACTAATAAAATCTAAAAGACTATGTGAGCCGTAAACCGTAAACCTTCAAAGGACACTCCCCATCGAGACCCTGTTTTAAAAGCTCTGGCCAGTCCATCAGGTTTGGAAAAAAAAATGGCCTTGTAACCTGGTCATTTAATACTCCTCACATGATATTTTCCATAGGTATGGTACGGACAGCTGCACTGTTGGATTACGAGACGAACAACAACTACAGCCTCACAGTGAGCTTCTCCGATGGAACAGCTACTGTGGCGAAACCCCTGTCACTCACCGTCAGTAACAACAATGACAACCCCTCCCTCCCTGGAGCCCCATACACAGCTTCGGTCGCTGAAAATACGGCTGTAGGCTCGACAGTTTATGACCTCAACGGCACCGATGAAGATGGTGACTCATTGACGTATTCAATAGCAGGGCCAGGAGCTCCCCACTTCACAATGAACGCTCTGAACGGTGTGGTTACTGTTGCCCAGACTTTGAACTACGAAGAGTTGACTTCTTACTCCTTACAAGGTTAGTTTGGATAGGGCTGGAAGGATTATTTGTATACCATTAGTCCAGTAGAGTCTGGGAATCATTTTTTCCAAAACCTCACTCTCCAGAACTCAGGAGCAACTTCTAAATTGCAATGCATGAAATCCGTGAAAGAAGTGCTGCTGTTTGCCGTGCAAATTTTGCAGTTTTGCAGTGACATTCGCTAGATATAGAATAAGCAGAAAAAAATTAGTAATCAGCGAAATTTTGTTATTCTTATCTTTAAAACTGAAGCACTTGTGAACTTTTTAAACTTTTTAATTGTCGTGATTGAAAATAAAACAAGAGCATTTGTGAACAGCTGGCTGGTTGACTTTTCCCGACATGTCAATAAAAACCATAGAAACATTGAAATACTTTTAAACATTTTTTAAAAAAAACGTGTCTCTCAATGACTCTTTCAATAGTCCTGTTCACGGTTCCTAAATTGTAACCAAGCCTTTGCATGAAACCGAGACGAAAGTTGTCCATGCTTTGATACAAATGTTTTTTCTTTTGATGTGTAAATTATAACTATTGTAGTGTTAAAGCATTTCACGTCTCTAACAGTGTAAGGACGACCTTCGCCTCAGTTTCAGGCAAAGGCTTGGTTACAATTTAGGAACCGTGAAAAGGACTATTCTAAGATGAGATTTCCTAATTACGTTTGTCAAACATATTTAACTCCGTAGTTCTATTTCGTGCACTGCTATGGATGCCTGAGTTAAAGTTTGCTCTTGCTCTTGCGGGTTACGAAATCCAGGCTTAACACCTTTCTGATGGTTCTGTTTATAGGCCTACTCCTGGTCCTTTAGTCGCCTTAAGTTGCACTAAGTCTCCTTGTTCCTCGACAAATTTAGCTTAAGTCACCTTAAGTTGCCTTAGGTCGCCGCACTAAGTAGCCCCATGTTCCTTTTCAAAATTAGTTTAAGTCGCCTAATGTCGCATTGATTTATCCTGTTGATTTTCCTTAAGTCGCCTTAAGTCTCTTTAAGTCGACTTAAGTCGCACTAATTCGCGATAAGTCGCGGCGACTTAAGGACCCGGAGTAGGCCTGTTATCATGATCTAGGTACACATTTCACTTATACAACTTATCGATATATCTATTTCATATTGCAGTGCGAGTGACTGATGGAAACGGCGGCATCGCTACAACGACTCTCACCGTCTCAATCACAAACACAAACGACTCTCCCCTGTTCATCGGCACTCCATATACGACGGCCATTGATGAAAACCTAAACACTGGAACGAGCTTATTTAAGGTGTCTGCAGTAGACGAGGACAGCGGTGACACACTGACCTATAGCTTGTCGGGAACAAACAGCAGTCATTTCTCAATATCGTCCAGTACTGGACTTATATCAACTGCGCAAGCATTAGATTATGAAAGCACGAGTTTGTACTCTCTGACTGTATCAGTGACCGACGCCACGGCAACAACAAATTCCGCTCTGACCATAACAGTAAGGGACAAGAATGATGAGCCCGCATTCTCGAATGCTCCATATTCTGTCAGCGTCGACGAAAACGCCGCAAGTGCAGCTGTCTATACGGTCAGTGCCACAGAAGGCGACACGTCGGATTCTTTGACATACTTCCTTTCCGGTTCCGGTAGCGCGGATTTCGTTGTAAATCCGTCCACTGGGGCTGTGACGCTTGCGCATGCGCTGAACTATGAGTCAGTGTCATATTATTTCCTCCAGGTTATAGTGTTAGATGGTAACGGAGGAAGCGATACAACGACTCTCAATGTTACTGTTAGCGACGTAAACGACTCGCCTGTGTTTCTAAATACACCATACAGTGTTAGCACAAGTGAAAATATGGCGACTGGGACGAAAATCTTACAAGTCGTTGTTACTGATGAAGATAGCAGTGACACGCTGAGCTACACACTTGCGGGCTCAAACAGTGACCATTTTGCCATATCGTCGACAGGACTTGTAACGACGGCACGAAAACTTGATAAGGAAAGTGTGCCTTCTTATTCTTTGAACATAACTGCTAGTGACGGAACAACGTCGGTAATTCAAGTGGCCTCTGTCACTGTGTTGGAAGTAAACGACAAGCCGGTCTTCACAAACGCGCCTTATAACGCAATTGTTAGCGAGAACGCGAATGTCGGCACGAGTGTGTACACAGTAAGTGCAACGGACGATGATTCCGATAGCTTGACGTTTGATATTTATGGCCCGGGTAGCACAGACTTTGCCATTAATCCATCAACAGGGGTAATATCCATCGCCAAAATCCCCGACTACGAGACACTTGCATCATATTCGCTCATCGTCCGCGCTTCAGACGGTAATGGCGGTATTGCGTCTACAACGATAAATATTAACATCACAAATCAAAATGATAAGCCGGTATTTAAAGCCACTCCCTTTTCTGTTAACTTGTTCGAGAATGTCGTCATAGGTACAACAGTGTTGAAGATAGTCGCTACTGACCAGGACTCCTCGGACACCTTGGCGTACAGGTAAGGGCATGGGTTCGAGATTAGATAGTTCACCTTACTCGCCACTCCAAAAACAACAAAATGACTGGGCCCGTCTACCCAAACAATCCCAGAAATATTACTAATAATACTAATTTGTCATCAAGGAACAAAGCAGAATCATTAGCCTGTACGGATTGTGATGTGATTCACATATAATAAAGTAACATTGTATTGTGCCAATACAATGGCCTACGAAACATTTTTCACGACACACTGTGCAAAGCTTTGTTGGAGCATTGCTTTCTGGGATCGTTTAAGTAGATGGGACCAGTCCTTTGTAGTTTCTTGAGTCCACAATTCCGAGATTATTTTTTCGAGTATCTGGGACTGAAAAACTACAAATACTCAAATTTACCTTGCCATTCAGAATGCGGTTACCGTGGCACAAGTTAGCCCTTAGTTAAAACTAGCACCATATTGCTCTCTTCCCCCCCCCTCCCTTAAATTTGAATTGTATAAAATTACCATTCCACGAAATTTTGACCCAGTCCTTCGAAGTTGTTCCCATTTCCAGGCCTTAAACAACTGGTCAGAAGATAAGAGGGCAAGATCTATGTTTAAAGGTTGTTCCACTGTTTAGTTTCACTATTTCACGGGAACTCCATCAATTCCAAATACTACTATAATTAACTTGAATCTAGCTGATTGGTCTATGTTTTTAGCAAAATCCCTTCCTCCTATGGCGAGAATGGAATTTAACATATTCTCTTTGTCCATAGCATCTCTGGAACAAACAGTAGTCATTTCAGCATTGGCTCTAGTACAGGAATAATAACCACATCTCAAGTGTTCGATCGAGAAACAATCAATTCGTACTCGCTGACAATATCTGTATCCGATGGCACAGTTGCTGTCAATGAGGACCTATCCATTTCACTTAAAAATGCCAACGACCCACCCGTTTTTACAGACGCGCCTTATAACGCAAGCATCAGCGAAAACACCAATAGCGGGAGCGTTTATACAGTTAGCGCTACAGACGCTGATGGTGACGTAATCACATTTACCTTATATGGTACCGGAAGTGAATTCTTTTCCATTCATTCCACCAGTGGCCTCGTCTCAATTGCGAATCCTGTAAATTATGAAAGTATTGCGTCATTTACTTTGACAATAGAAGCCGCTGATCCAAATGGGGCAGCTGTGCTGACGTCGTTATATATTGAAGTTACCAATCAAAATGATATCCCATCATTCACCGGGACATCTTACAGTGCAAGTGTGTCTGAGAGCGTGAGCTTGGGAACGACCGTCTGGACTGCCCGGGCTGCCGACCAGGATACGGGTGATACACTGAGTTATAGCCTCAGTGGAAATAGCAGTGAACATTTCCTGATTGGTTCAAGTTCTGGGATTGTTACTACTTCGCAGGTAAAGAACCTATCATTTCCTTTGTACATTACTCACTCACTCACTCACTCACTCACTCACTCACTCACTCACTCACTCACTTACTCACTCGCTCACTCACTCACTCACTCACTCACTCACTCGCTCGCTCGCTCGCTCACTCACTCACTCATTCACTCACTCACTCACTCAATCAATCAATCAATGAATCGATCGATCAACAAAACAATCAATCACTGAGTCAATCAATCAATCAATCAATCAATCAATCAATCAATCAATCAATCAATCAATCAATCAATCAATCAATGAATCAATCAAACAATCAATCAATCAATCAATCAATCAGTTAATCCATCTATCAATCAATCACTCACTCATTTACTTTCTTTACTTTCCTTACTCACTCACTCACTCACTCACTCGATTTATCACAGAATTAATCGATAAATCAATCAACCAATCAGTCTATAAATCAATCAAATAATCGACCAATTAGTCCATTCATCCATCCGCACACTATCAATTATTCGATCAATCAATCAATCAATCAATCCATCAATCAATCAATCAGTCAGTCAGTCAGTCAGTCAGTCAAACAATCAATCATCCAATTATCCATTTAAATTACTTAATTTGTTTACTTATTGACTTCCTTCAGCTCCTCAACTACGAGTCCGTCAACACCTACTCACTAACAGTTACAGTGAGCGACGGCTCATCTTCTGCCACTCAGCCGCTGACCGTAAACATAAAAGACATGAACGATGCACCCGTGTTTGACGATGCTCCGTATAATGTCAGTGTGAATGAGAACGACGCTGGGGCTGCGATATATACTGTCAGCGCAACTGATGCGGACTCAGGTTAGTAGGAAGACTAGAATATAATCTACTTGCAGCGGTTCTATGTTCTTACCAAGTCCTAAGAGCAAAAGACTTTATAGGCCTACTCCGGGTCTTTAAGTCGCACAAGTCGCTTTATGTTCCTTGACAATTTAGCTTAAGTCGCAGTAAGTTCCCTTATGTCCCTCAACATTTTTAGCTTAAGTCGCCTTAATTCGCATTGCTTTCCCCTATTGATTTTCCTTGAGTCGACTTAAGTCGCTTTAAGTTGCGTTAAGTTGCGATAAGTCGCGACGACTTAAGGACCCGGAGTAGGCCTGTTTATGTGTCTGTTGATTATAGCAAAGCATACAAAGTAATGAAATGAATTAAATGTTAACTAGACTTTAAACCTGCAGAGTCTACTGATCGACGATTGGCTAACATCCCACGCATGCGCACGAACATGCAGTGGTTCTTGATACAGTTTCGTTTGACTCCTTCTTTGCCTTTACGACCTGAGAAGCAGAACGAAGAGCTCCAGGGCCCGGTTGCTCGAAAGTGGGTTAACGTTATGTTAGCCCAGGGTTAAATATTAACCTATGATTGGGTTTACTGTCTTGTAGGCTGAGTTATGCCATGATATATATTATACGCAAGAGGGTTTCTGAGAATATTCCAATAAAAAAATTTAGATAGTTTTATATTTTTATTAAATAGACAGTTCTTTTTTC
>JANVCJ010080353.1:0-11367 GCA_026413505.1 Epizoanthus ramosus | reverse complement strand
ACAGATAGGGTTAAGATCATAAATTGCACTGAGTAACTTGTTTCAGTTTGTATTTGTGTTTGTTATACCTGACAGAATTTTGGACGCTAATATCATCTTATTACCCGATTTGGAAGGTATTATTTTCATAAAGTTTTATTCTTCACTGAGTCCTTGTTGCTTATACATTCAAAAGGTAACGTGCGATTCTCATTAGTTATTACACCAACCAATATAGGTCAAACAAAATGAAACTTTCGATGTTGATCAATATCACGGTATTTCCCGGACATAATTCGTTCGTTTTATGTGTTCTGAACATGTAATGTTGTTATGTTTGATGTGTTGGACTTGGTGCAAGAAAATACTTTAAATTTCGTTAATAGCTTCCACTCAGTATCCGATTACGATTCCGTTGCTAGCGAATCCGTTGCTAACTTTCAGTGAGCACCAAAACAATGCAGCCAAAGATTGTTCGACAAGAAAATTACAACGCAATCATTGTTCCATCCCCACCCCCGCTCTCTAATGATATTAAACATACTATCCCTCTTACGTGTTTTAATGTTCAGTTGGTTGATAATTTATTGCTACACTGAATCTGGATTTACTTAGAATCAGCTGCTTCAACCTTAATTAAACATGCGAGCGTAATTGCGTTTGACCGTTAAGACAGTGTTTTGTTTGGTTTCTTCCTCTGGTAATTTTATGTTTGTTTACAAAACAGACAATGTGAACGACAAAATTTTGAGGAGATCATCGTGAGAAACTGAATGATTGCAAAATATGGAAAAAGCTGACCGCATTCTATTTGTGAATTTTGAAGGTTGTTTCCGACGTTTATGAAAGAATCAGAATAAAAAAATACGTCTGACTGAGTAAAACAAAATTTGTAGTTATATTGTAAATTTAGATGGCATTTTAGAGTTAAGATTAAGTAAATAAGAATAAAGAAAATAGTCGTTTCAGGTAAAACGCCTTCAATTTAGAAGTTCATATTTTCGCAGGGATAAACATTTAAAGGAGTGTCTTGTAACAGTTGCTTTTGGATGTGACTTCGAGCTCGAGGTTTGTATACCACATATGAATAACAGTATCTGTCGGTGAGTTTGAGCTGTATTCAAAGAATACCCAATATGTTCAATGTCAGTTAGCTATCAAAGAACTACTCACGTTTATTCAAACAGAACGAAGTATCACTTAGGAAAAGATAGCGGGCAAGAAAAACATTACCAAATTTCACTCGTGATATAACGTACAAAGTTAGAATAACATCTCCCAATCCACTTTTGAAACAAATAATTCTGTAATGTAAAAATCCCTCCAATATCTCGTTTTAGACTTTTTAAGGAAAAAAGTAGGGGATGGAAGAGATAGAATCAAGATCTGACAAAAGTCGATTATGCGTGGCCTGTCAAGGCGGAAAAACATTTTCTGACATCTTATAATAAGGATATTGATCGGACTGATTTAAGCTCAGAATACTGGATAAAAGCTGCATGTCTTCGATCCAAATATCAAATACGAAAATAACTTCGTTAATGCGAAACTAAGATATACTTTAAGAGAGGTAATAATTTGTTCAGTAGATATACCAACATTTCGTCAACATCTCCGAGTGGCTTTACAATAGTCCAGCAGGATTTTGTACAACAGAAAATAAATCGCTTACAGTTTTGGCTTACCATTGCCAGTTAATAAAGAGCTACTGAAGTAGCCTACTAGGCCCAAGAACCACCTGCAAAAAAACAAATTATTAATTATTAATTAATAAAAAAAGAACCACCTGCTTAGTTGTACCCAAGTCAATATTAACAAACATCTCAACCTTATCTCGTCTTCATATTTCGAAAAAGCATCCCGAAAAACTCCCCTTCCCCAACTATGTTAATTGTCCGTCCCCAGCACCCATAGTTTTATCATGCCCTGACCAAATTCCAATGTACTTATTCGCAGAGAGGATCTTAGTACTGTGGTAACCTCTGATTGATTGCTTGCAACCAACGAACCAGCGAGTGAAAAATTAAGGAGTGAAGGGGTGAAAGGGAAAACGGGTGATGAAGGAAGGAGTGAATGAGCGAAAGAGAGGTGAGGTGAAATAATGAAGAGTAGGAGGAGTGAGTAAGTGGGAATGAAGGGGTGAAGGAGTTAAAAGGAGAACGGGTGAAAGAGGGAGGTGTGAAGTGGTGAAGGAGTAAAGGAAAAAGAATGGGTGAAGGAGGGCGGAATGAATGAGTGAGGAGTGAAGGAATGAAGGAGTGAAGGAAGGAATGAAGGAATGAAGGAAGGAACGAAGGAAGGAAGGAAGGAAGGAAGGAAGGAATGTTGGAATGAATGAAGGAATGAAGGAAGGAAGAAATGAAGGAATGAGTCAGTGAATGCAAGAGTGAGTGAGTCACTGAAGGAAGGAAGGAAGGAAGGAAGGAAAAAATGAATTAATTAATTAATTAATGACCTTTCAAACAGGATAGACCGAATTCGTTTTGTAACAATGTCCTTTCTAACCAGTTCGTCTCAAACGTTTATACAAAACTGTTATTAAAAGGAGCATTTCATCACTATTACTACCTAACTATTTAAACGTTTGCAGGATTCACAAATCTCAAATTTAATTTGTTTCTCTTTGCAGTAAAAAACAGTGTTTTCCTTGGCAGTGAAAATGACTGATGTCCAGTTTCCGGTAAATCTAGCTGACAACTCAAGCTACAGTATCAATGATAAAGACGCTGGAGAGACCCCAGCAGCACTGCGAGTAACATACGGTGTAATTGGTGCTCTCTCGATACTGTGCAACAGTCTGCTCTCCATTGTGATTGTAAGAACGCCTAGGAGGCTGCGAAACTCGTATAATATACTCGTTCTTACACTTGCGATAACGGACACTGTCACGGGTAAAGTGATATTCCCAGATAATATATGTCTTCTTGTTGTCTTTCCTTGCCCTGCCCTTTCCTGCCCTGTCCTGTCCAGCCCTGCTATCACATGCCCTGTCCCTTCTTGGACAGGCAGTTCCTATCCTGTCCTATCCTGCCCCGCCATATTTTGCCCTGTCACCTATACTGTCTGTCTTGCCTCACCCTGTCTAGCACTACCACTCTCTTTCTTGCCATATCTTGTATTGTTTTGTCCTGTCCTGTCCTGACCTGTTTTAGCTTTGCCTTGCCTTTCCTTGCTTTGCCTTGTATTGTATTGTATTGTGTTGTGTTGTGTTGTGTTGTGTTGCATTGCGTTGCGTTGCGTTGCGTTGCGTTGCGTTGCATTGTGTTGTGTTGTGTTGTGTTGTGTTGTATTGTATTGTATTGTATTGTCTTATCTCGTCTCGTCTCGTCTCGTCTCGTCTTGTGTTGTCTTGTGTTGTCTTGTCCTGTCTGTTCGAGTCTTGTGTTGTCTCAACTCCTGTTGTCTTGCCTCAACACACATCCCATTAACTCACTCACACCTTTTCTTTCTTCTCAAAGGCTTCATTGTCATTGCATCTCCTTCGTTTGTAATCGGAAACAGCTTGATGCCCATCCCACCTGGCATTATTGGTGAGATCTTCTGCCGATTTATCCAGCGCAACTTTTTTGTGTGGGCGTTAGCAAATTTTTCAGTTGCAATAGTGATGTCTATGGCCATAGAACGGTGGTATGCTATTACTCAACCGCTAAAGTATCAATTTATTTTCACAAAAAGAAATACTGTGAAATATGTGACACTATTACTCATCTTTTCCACAACAGTAAACACGCCACAACTGTTCGAAACACACCTAGAAACTAATGACTCGCAAGTAATTTGCACGAACAATTTGCTTGCAGGAAGTAAAACAGCCAGCCAGGTCTATACCGTTATGTATTGCATGATAGCCGCATTCATCCCTTTTATCGTAATAGCTACAACATATCTTCACCTTCGGTATGTTGTCGCTCAACAGCAGCGGCTGCCACAAACGCATGCGCAAATCCACCGACGACAACAAGAAATGTCGCTGTTGCGCATGACTGTCTTTGTTGGGCTTTCTCTTGGTGTTTGCTTCATCCCAGATAAGATCACTTATCTCCTTCTGTGGTTTGACGTGGTGAACTGGGATATCTTGATGGGAACGGCAGTGTTGTGTATGCTCAATAGCATCATAAATCCTTGGATCTACTGCCTCACCAACAAGCACTACCGAAAGCAATTTGCAAGACTACTATGGCCATGCTGCAAACGGAGCTCTGTTGCCGACAGTTCTCAAGTTCGATCAGATGTAATTGGTCAGCACATTAGTAACTACAGTAACTACGAACTGAAGGTCTCTTCATTTTCAAGAGAACCCATAAATGGTCAGCACAGTAAAGTATAAAGCAAATCATATCGGGTTTAATGCTAGTACATAGTTAAAGGGATAAGTCACGGCTACTTAAGACATTTTGGCCGATGAACAAAATCCTTCACAAATCACAGGAAATCTAAATATAGCAGATTACTCTTATAGAAAAACGCAAAAGAGATGATGATGAACCGTTTAGGAACGTGGATGGTTAAATTGGAAGATTAAAAAGTATTACAAACTCTTAATTGAATTTCGGGCCAGGCTAGAAATTAAATAAGTTTAACCCATGCGCTGTCAAAATTGTGTTTCCTGTATTTTGACACATCGTGTTTTTACATAATTCAACTAATATATAATCATTTAATAGTTTCGTGTTGTCCTGTTGAGCTTATAACTCGTATTTCATGACTGCATGTAAAGGCTTATTCCTACCAATGACCGTAACATAGCCCCTACAAAGCTACACCATTCTCACGATAAAAGGAAGGTCTTTCCGATTGTTCTAAAAATATCAACCAATGGATAAGCTTCAATTACCACTGGCTAAGTGGAACTTCTAGGATGGGTCGAGTTCGCGTGAGGCGATGAATCCAGCGCAGGGAATCCAGACACTGGACGAGTGGTTATAAATGGATCACGCGTGTGTATCTTAACTACGACTTAAGAATTCATTTTTGAACCTTGTATAAACACAAAACGAAAAGACAACTGAATATACTGGGTATTCGGTGAGATGCAATATTGTAAATAACGTTATGGTTTTTGTACAACGCCTAATTTTCAGCTGTGTCTCGTTTAGACCAAAATACCCCTTGCAGAGGGAATATCAAATTTCTGTGTATAATTCTGATCATCACAGATACATATTACGAGTAACATTTCTCTGACTCTGTAGATTTGTTTCTTGTGCTTCGCGTTCTCTTCTCCAAGGCCATGCACTACTCTTTTTTCGTGGGGACCGTGGTTACATTGGGCATGAAGCACAGGGACACAGGAGATCTAATGCTAGAAGTGGTGAATTTAAATTTCCATAGTAAATTTAAAATATTTTCTCCTCTCCAAAGATCTTCAGTGCTTAAGCTTTAACTGTCACTGAAATGCGAGGATTAGTTCGGACTTATAAACAATTTCTATGGATTATAAATTTGTTCGAGACCAAAACTAAAGAACCATGCAACCGCCTTATTAATATTAGACATCCCTATTACAAGCCCATCAATCAGACAACATTTTTGTTGTTTTGGGATGACTGCCGGGCACTTTTCTTTGAGCAGGTTTCTTTATTAACTATTCTCTGTGTCTAAAAACTCTTTCGAATTCGTGTACGCCCAGAGCTTACCTACAGGATTTTATGGTAGTTGCTAATAATCAAACCCGTTCTTTCAGTTCAGTTCAGTTCAGTTCTTTAACAAATGCATAGTCATAGTAAATACACGCACTCGTAAATAGCAGAGCTAATCGCGGCGGGTTTGTGTTAGAGAAAATGAGTCCAATGAATAATTACTAACAAAAAAAACTATATAAATATAAAATATAAATATATAGTGGGAAAGAAATGATAGTAATAAATTAATATAGGAAATGTAAATAGTATACATGAATATAACAGGAGTATAACATCCTGGATCAGTTGGTGTCTTCGACCATACTTTTGTTTTTGAAATAGAACTGGTAATAATGATTAATAAGTTAACGTACCCAATGCAGTAGATCCCAATTCGAGGAATATACAGATAGTTGGTATTTAGGCAGATATGGAGCGGTTTGCGCATGCGTTATGTTCAGTTAGTCAAATATAGCGAAGGCGATGCGATATAGAAGACTTTGTCTGGGAAATCTGTCGTTTTTCGAGAATATATATTGCTGTAAATTTGAAAATAAAGTTAACTCAACTCAAGTACATAGTGGGCTTGTAGTTTCTATGTAGTTTATGATTGTTTGAAACCATTTGGTTGTGGCCCATGCACGTCCTTGGGAACATAAGTAACCGGGGAGGGGCCGGGATTTCCTGACACAAACACCGCTTCATATCTGTTTTCAAGTTAGAAAGTGCGGTGTGTTTTCCCCCTGAATCTCGGGAGGCGGTTTTATTTTTACATTTGCTATCTAATTATTTACTTATTTATTTTGATATTTTTAACGTTATTTCCTTATGTCATTCCTTCCTTTACCCCCACGCTCTAATTAAAATATTACCATAGAATTGTGAAATTAACATCGCTGTCGAGTGTGCGGGTCATGGAAACGCGAAAACATTTTTGCGTTTTCGAATGAAAACGGATCCGCGGGAAATTATCATGAAAATGAAAGAATAAACTTACGTTTTCAAATCCTTACCCATATGGAAACGTTATCGAAGTTGCGTTTTCAAACTAATCCGACTGATCCAGAAAGTACTCTAATACGTTTATGTTTTTGTAAATTAATTGTTTCATACTGCAATATTTGTAATCCCACACAAGCAGTAATCAATAGCTATTGAGATGTCATTACCTACACTCTACAAGAACCGTCTAATTCGAGATCCTGCACGTCGGTGTGCGCCAGAAGCTACTCTCCCGATAACCGACAACCATGATTTTGGTATATAAATTAGTACATTGGCTAAAGTTCTCCAAACTAACATTTAGATATCGAGTAAACATGTTATTTTGGTATTGTTTACTGTTTACTAGTTTGAACGTATATACCCACCCAGGCGGAGGTAAAGTAGGTTTATTGTCTGACCCCAAATAGCACGTAAAATAAATTCAGTAAGAACTCATTAGGCATGCAAATTTTTACAAGAAATCGAAATTCAATTGGTCTAAGATTCACGCACAAGAATTGGAAAAGCATTTCTAATGTCCATAAATTGAATAACGTGTGATTTTATAAAATAAAATGTCTCTAGAATTCTACCATTAGAACGGGAGTAACGAATTTTCCATCTATTTCAGTATTTGTGACGTGTCCAACTGAAATAGCATATGTTATCTGCAAGGAATCTAGTCCAGTAAAATTTCTGTGTACACAACTCAATCAACAGGAAGTTGCACATCAAGAAATTCTAATTGCGCACTTTCCCAGGTACTTTAGCTTTATTGGAAGAAAGACTATTATATTTTGATTTATTTCTCCAGTATAGTTACAAAACATTTGATGCTATAGTATGGCTTTTAATTTTTATCGAACAATTATTTGACGCACGCGCTTTGCTATAACGTTATAAGGACAGCAGCTGCAAAAAGTTCACCGTATGAGTATATAAATATCCTGCGATGAACTCCAGCCAGAACCACGCACACACAAATAAACAAATTGCAAATAAATAATTACACAAACAAGTACTAAAATAAATAAACAACAAACAAACAAACACACATCCTTCAAACGATATTACCTATTCAACTGGAATTTGTGAAATTACACGTGTTTTAAAAAAAGCCCGCATGGTTCGGAAACCTATAGCTTCTGTCTATTCTGATTATATTCGTCTTTAATACGAAGTGGTTGTACATATTTACCTGAACACGGAGATTTATTTATTTATTATCACATGAGATGCTAGAGATTCATCCAATTCTGAGTCTTGTAGTCTTCAAGTGTAGGTTACAAAGCATTTCAAAGCATAATTCAAAACAGGAACTGAAAAGAAATCTTTCCTTCGCCTGTTGTAGTCATCAATTGTATGGTTTGTGAATATGTCAGTTCAAATGTTTTGTTGAAGATTCTATGTATGTTTTGTTCTTCAGGCTAAATGAGAAGATTGACGATTAATCAATTTATATTATAAATTGTAAAATTGTTTGTGGCCGAAGCGGTAGCTACAAATATCTCTAAGATTTCAATTATTTTCTCATTTATCTTCAGTTAAAGTGACATAAAGTGCCAACTTCTTTTCAAATGATCTTGTTCCTATTATATATTTAGCTAATCGCTAAATATTTGCATCGTAGTCAAATTTCAGTTTTGATAACTTCGAAATGCAGGAAATCATACTAACACGATTAATTTTCTTCTTGATCCATGTCGATTGTTTCAGCTGAGTCATTAGCGCCGGAATGCCCATGATTGGCTATGGCAGTATATATAATTTCCTGTCGCAAAATAAAGGTTTCACAACGAATTGTGTCAGTA
Source organism: Epizoanthus ramosus (assembly GCA_026413505.1). Lineage (NCBI taxonomy): Eukaryota > Metazoa > Cnidaria > Anthozoa > Zoantharia > Epizoanthidae > Epizoanthus > Epizoanthus ramosus. The sequence goes on along the minus strand of JANVCJ010080353.1, from coordinate 2,972 downwards.
ATAATCATGATTGGTCTTAAAATTCAATCTAAGCATAAAAAAATAGAAGGCAGTTCATCTTCGAAGATATATCCACCTGGAAAAGAATTTCTTGAACACATTTCGTGAACATTTTCATCTCAACGTATCTTCAGCTCGCAAACTGGGAAAAAAACGCATCTCATTCCTTTTGGTTTTGGCGGCCTATCACTTTATAAGGTCAGGAAATATCTTTCTTTTAAGTCAGTATTGGTCTTAACATGGACTGAAAGCAAACTATCGACGGAACAAATCGATTTGCACTGCACTGCAAACAAACTGAACTACGCCGTAAGTCAACATTTTTGCAGTGAACTGATAGTCAACCCAGAAAGCAATAAATTTCATGCGGTCCAAACTATGGAAGACGAAATCACATGTGATGACATAAGTCTCAAGCTAGTTCCTCGCTCATTTAAGGAAAAACTCTCGGTAGAGCAAATGTTTTACAGGGCCAGTGAAAGTCAGGGAGCTGAGAGACATGAAGCGAAAATAAACCACTCGCCAGTCATTCCCCGGCGGCTTCCACCACTTGCGGTACAACAAGTAAACAGTCAGGTAACAGACACACATCAAACTAAAAATGGACGATCAGTGATTAAAAAAACCAATAGACAGCGTGCCGCCGAAGCAAGCTCATCACAGCGTTTTGTTGAACAGTCTCCAAATGCTCTGACAAAGTTAGAACTACTGCACACTGCAGACCTTGAATCATTTCCGAGATCCAGCAGAAAAAAGGCCACTTGTGAAACCCAACGCGTCGGTAGCCGCTCGCCATTAATAAACAGAAAACAAACATCTATAAACAATTGTAGTGCGGCTAGCGCTGCTCAGACAACTAGCACAGATCTGGTAAAGACAAGATATGGGACTAGCCTTGATGTTGGAGGACGTAAGGTTTCCGATACGATCAGAAGGACACCGCAACTACTTAGACGACGCATATCTCACAACCGCGGAAAGAGTTGCTATGCAGTGGCGGGCATTAGAAATGAAGATATTTTTGGTTTAGAGCAGCGAATGGGAGATTTATATCTAACCGCAAAAGCAGAAAGGAGTCCAAACCTTTATGACTTCACTGGCAAGTTGGTGGCCTCTGACAATACTTATAACCCTGTGGAGGACTATGAAAATATTTTCCGGCGAACCCGGTGTCAGGAAAGCCAGGGGATGGATTGTCCTGTAGGCACTACACAAAGTCATAGCGGAGCTCAGCCTTCCGACTTGACTCCCGAAGTAAAACGACATACCCGCCGGCGATTTTTTCAAGCACTAGATCTTCATTTTCTAAACCAATATCGCGAGAACAATCAGCACAGGAGAATGGCCATATGCGAAGAAATTGAACGAAACATTGTTTCCGACGGAGTGAACCTGGCTTGGTTTAGGGAACACCTTAGAATGCAAGAGGTACTAGAAAACTGGGTTTTGTGAGGAGAAAAACGTAGTATCTCAGAGACTGAATTAACCCAGATTTATGATAGACGACTTTGTAAAACTGTCTGTACTATACTAACCATCAACGGCAATTTCCAATCGGCAAATGTTTGATTTGGGAAGTTTAAAGATCTGCAGTATTAAAAGGTTTAGGCATGCTATTATATTTTGCGACAAATAACAACGGAGAGCTACGTATATAATCAGCCCACGCAATTAAAAATGGCTTAGATTCATAATTTTGAGAGCATTCTTCTCTTGTTTAACAACAGTTCATTATTTAAACGTTTTTATTTGATAGAACGTTAGTCATTGCATCCGTGTTCTACAAAGACTTGGACTTAAATTATATTTCTATGACAACCACGAACAACGACCTCAGCTTTTAATCAAAACACTTAAGACCTTTCTCTGCTCAGTAACATTCTTTAAACTTTGCAAAATTATTTATCACAAATGGAAGAGAGATCCCTTACAAGGTGAGAGATTTCCAGCAAACTGTATTTAGAAAAATCTGTTACGGGGAAATTAAGGTGGCAGTATTCTCAACTTTTCCTATCTGTCAAATTTGTCTGATAATTTATTTAAGCAGCAATAACACTTTATACTAAATTTAACAAAGTTTTGGAGAAACGGTCATTTTATAGGCATGGAGTTGCTATGGTAACGTAAATATATCGATAAGTGTAATGAAATAGTGCCATTTAAATGTACTCCTATGATATTTTGGAATATCTTGGCACTCGGTGTATTAAGTATATGATGCATACAATGTTCAACCTTTTTCTCAAACTTATTGAATATATTAAATCATCAAGAGGGAAATCAAACAGTGACCGGCATATTTGGTCATATAAAGAAAACTGTTGCGTTTTGCATATGTTAATTCTCCACGAAATGAAACAAAAAACATTCCAGATGTCGGTGACAGGTGTGTACGAGAATTATGCCATGCTGAGATTCCAAGATGGCGAAATATGTCTGAAGAGACTGAAGATTTCAGCAAAATTGATAGCAAATTAGAATACCAAGTTGTTCATGGATCTTTTAACATTTAGATATTTTAACAATATCGTTTTTAGCCCAATTTTGTGCTAAAAACGATATTGTTAAATAGTGTGGTAAAATAGTTTTTAAATGCAGACGATGTCTTCAAAATGTGTAAATATTCTCCACTGAAGTTTGTGATTTTAAAATAGTTTGAGAATCTATATCAAATATTCGAGAGTGTTTCATCACACATCAAATGCTTCGAACTTGACTGACATTATAACAAAACTCCGCTACGCGTTGTTTTATTCATCTCTGTTCTCCGAGTTTGATATTTGATAAAACACTCGTTCTCGTGTTTGACGTATTAATTCTACCATGGCAATGTGTTCAGACACTTTAAAAACAGGTTAATGCTGGTTTCCATCTCTCAAAATGCCCTAAATTAGGTACCAGTTTCCCTGGGCCTAACAATAAACCTAACCCTTTCTCGGTCAAGGGCGTTTTGACGGATGGAATCTAGCATT